>PVKS010011426.1:41187-56960 GCA_004027875.1 Aplodontia rufa | reverse complement strand
GCACTCCTGGGGGTAAATCTAGTATCCAGAAACTATACACATTTTATATTATTTTGTTAAAAATTTGTATGGTTGTTCAAAAATTAAAATTAAAATAAAAACAAGAGGTTTCATCTCACGCCAATCAGATTGGCAAAATTGAAGAAAATAAACAATAATAGATGCTGGAGGTGTTGTGGAGAAACAAGCACACTAGCACACTGCTGTTGGAATTGCAGACTGGTATAGCCCCCCTGGAAAGCACTGTGGAGAATCCTCAAAACACTAGGGATGAGCCCACCATATGATCCTGCTATTCCTCTCAGGTATTTTTCCAGGGGATTTAGAATCAGCACACTACAGTGACACAGCAAAATCGATGTTCATAGCAGCTCAATTTACAATAGCTAAATTACAGAAACAACCCAGATGGCCCTCACTGGATGAATGGATCCAAAAATACATACCATGGAGTTTTACTCAGCAATTTGAAACAATGATATTGCAACCTTTGAAGGTAAATGGATGGCTATGGACGAAATTATGCTGAGTGAAATCAGCATTACACAGAGAACCAAGGGTCAAATGTCTTAACTCACCTTGGAGGCTGGAGCTAGACGTTGGCCATTGAGAAAGGACATCTATTATCATGTTTTAAATCCGGATAAGGTGTAATGTCATACAACCTAAGGCATTTGTAGAGATAATTGGGAAGGATGGGGGAGAGGGATAATGGTGAATAATCATGGAGGTCTGTTGGGGGGTAAATCTAATTTTCAGATTATATATATATATATATATATAAAATATTTCTTCGTTAGAAGTATGTTTGATTGTTCATGAAATAAATTTCTTAATTAAAAAAAGTGTAAAGGAATTCCCTCAACTAATAAGGAATACCTACACCTGCTCCTGCCCCCCAAAAATCAGTAAAATCACACTTAATGATGGAAGCCTGAATGCTTTCCCCTAAAATCAGGCAAAAGAATTGAAAGTCCATCTCACCATTATTGCAAAATTTGTACTTAGGTTCTAACTAAAGCAAATAAAACAAGAAACAAAATGCATACAAAGATAAATATAGATACAGAAAGATATAGATACTATGTAGAAATCCCAAGGAAGCTCCAAAAGGTCTCTATTAGAATATATAAGTGAATTTAACAAGATTGCAAGACACATGGTCATTATACCAAATGCATTATATCTCTATATACTAGTAATGAACAGCTAAAACCTGAAATAAATGATACTATTTATACTACATTCTAAATAAGAAATACTTAAGAACAAATTAACGGGGCTGGAGTGGTGGCTCAGCGGTAATGGTGCTTGCCTGGCATGCGTGAGTAAAACGGTTTCGAACTCCAGCACACAACAAAGTGTTGGGCAATGAAGATCATGTGAAAAACTAAATAAAAATTGTGTCTTTCTCTCTCTCTCACTGTCCCTCTTTTAAAAAAAAAAGGGATAAGTTTGCAAGAGCTATATATTAAAACTATCAATTATTGCTAGTGACACTAAAAAAAGATTGAATACAGGGACACAAGTTCAATATTTAGGAACTGAAAGTCTGAATGTAGTTATTGATTCAAACCTGAATTCAGAGTCCCATTTTAGGAATTTGTTTAAGAAATTGACAAGATAATTCAAAACTTTATTTGAAAAACCAAAGGAATTAAAATAGTCAAAACAATTTAGATTGCCAGAAAAAGCTATAGTCCTTACATTTCTTAATTTAAAGCAATATGAAGCTATACTAATCAACATATTGTAGTATTACTATAAAGACAAGGAGAAAGATCAATCAACATATTGTAGTGTTGCTATGAAGATAAGAATAATGATAGGCAATCTAAGATAACTCATACATTCATTTTTATAAAGGTACCAAGGTAATTAATAGGAAAAGAACAAACTTTTCAATTTATTGTATTGGAAAAATTGTATATCCATATGCAAACAAGAAAAAGAAACTTTACCTTTATCTCATATCTCACACAAAAATTGACAAATGAATCATAAACCTGAACATAAGAAGTAAAACTATAAAACTTCTAGAAGTAGATATAATAGAAAATCTTTGTATCCTTGTTTTAGGCAAGGATATCTTAAAGAGACAAACCACTTGAACAATAAAAGACAATTTTTATATTCTGAACTTCATCAAAATTAAAAATTTTTAATTCTTCAAAGACACTATTATAAAATTAAAATGGGAGTCATAGAATAGGAGAAAATATATGCAAAACATGTATCTATATAATAGAAGTCTTGAGTCCATAATATATAAAGAACTCATATAACTCAAAAATAAGAGAAACAATTCTATAAAAGAAAATGGGATAAAGATCTGAATTGAGACTTCACCAAAGATACACAAAGGGCAAATAAAGTTTGGAGATGTGACTCAGCAATATAGTGCTTACCTAGAATTTGTGAGGCCCTGGGTTCAAATCCCACTACCACACACACACACACACACACACACACACAAAGAGAACAAATGTCAAAGAAGCTTATGAAAAAATAATGATCATCTGTTATAAATAAAGTGCAAATTAAAATTGCAATAGCATACTACCACACCACAAAAATACAATTGTTGGCAATGCCATGGAGCAACTGGAGCTTTCATTCCAGCTAGGAATGGAAATATATATATATACACACACATACATACATATATACTCATATATATTTCACTTATTTATCTTGTTTATTTTCTCTTCTCTCATTGATGAACGCTGAGAATAATGTTTTATTCAGTCTTTTTCCCACAGTGCCTAGAACAGAACAAATATAGGTTGAACCAAATGCCTAATTTTCTAGTTCTTCTAAAACCCAGGTCTATGACTTTCCCTGGTACTTCCTGCTCCTAAACCAAGTCTAGTAGCTTGAAGCCCTGTTAAGATTTACTCTCCTGCAGGTGCCTTGCCATCAGCCTCCACTTCCAAATGATATTTGTTTCCTACTGAATTTTGTATTACAATCTCATTTGTCAAGAGACCTATCACTTAGCTGGAGTCTTTGGTGCTTGTTTTGAGGTTTTGAGGACCTAAAACTTCAGAGGCAGACAAAAATAATTGTAATTGCTGTCAATGAGGAAGTATTTTATTCAATGGAAAGATACACGGCTCTCTGTTTACCCTTTAATATTTTCAGATTAACTTAGGCTTTGCTGAACCAAGCCAAGAGGAAACAATAAAGGTGAAATCTTGAAATAAAAAAAAAAAGGGGGGGAGGGAAGGAAAGGTCTCTAAAGTTAAAATGAGTCACTGTAAGAAAATTGAAGAGGTATATAATCAATACAAAATGTATAGTGGTAACAAAGAAAAGACTGACAAGTGGACTGACTTAAGTGGTAGAAATGGAAAATACCAGTTGAGTCATTTTACTGGAAAGTACAGACTTTTTTCCCTTACCCTAATCAACAACCTAGAGGAAACATTATTAAGATTTCCATATCACCATTATCCATTGTTAGCACTATGTCTGTGTTATGTTAGTAAAGAGAGGAACAAATGTGACTCCTCTCTTCCACATATACCAAAGAAAGATTGAAGAGATGCATTCTGGAGTAAGATGAGTTAAATACAACATCACATAACATAGTGCTTCCTTCTTTATTAGAAATGGATTGCAGGATTTCAAGTGGTCGTTAAAATAGGTTAGTAACTTTGAGTGTAGTGTCCCCACAAATTTCCAAAATGTCATACTTCCCTGTAACAGTTTTTCTATATCACTGATAATTATGAACTATATGAAAATACTTTGAAAATGAAAAATATTTAAGAACACTTAAGATATTAGGAATGGAGGCTAGAGCAGTGGCTTGACAGTTACAGCGCTTGCCCAGCAAACCCCAGCACCCACATACAAAACTAAGTGTCAGAGCAAAGAAAGCCATTTGGAAAACTAAATAAAAATTGATTCTTTCTCTCTCTATTCCTCACTGTCCTTCTCTTTTAAAAAAAAAAGAAATTAGGAATGGTAATATGGTAAAAATAAATCATAGTAGGAAATCAAAAACTAAAGAAGACTCATCTCATCCATTTTCTTTATTCTTACATATATAGACATAAATTAAAATCTATGGTACCTGAGACATTTTTTTCCAGTCCAATGTTCTATTGGTACTATTGTCAAATTCTCTTAGTCATAACTCCAGATCATTCTTCTAAGCCTGGAAGTGGATTCTATAGACTCTCTCATTCTACAAAGACCTCAAAACCCCAAAGAAAGTCAACTTACAAGTTAGGAATAACATGGGACTGGAGTGTAGCTCAACAGTTAGAGCACTTGCCTGGCATGCACAAAGACAAAGGTTTGAACCCCAGCACCACATACACAACTAAGAGTTGGAGAAACAAAGGACAGATGAATAAATAAAATTGATGCTCTCTTTCTCTCACTTTCTACCTGTCTTGTTAAAAAAAGAAAAAGAAAAAAACAAGTTAGTAATAACAAGATTCATTTCAAAATTTAAATTTTTAATCCTAAAATAATGGTGATATAGTAAAAGCTGTCTTAATTACTGAAATAATCTGAACTCTCCATATTCTAATTGCATTTTGTGAAGAATTAGAAATTAAAAATAATCTGAAAAATACAAGGGACTGCAGGATAAAGAGGGAAGTAGTTTGGTGAAAGCCTTCTATTATGAATTCCACTTTAATATACTTCTCAGTTAACAAAAAGCTTCAATTTTGCCTGAATCAAATAAACTTATTTTTCTTTTAGGTTTTTTTTCCAACTATGAAGCATATTGATGTGTAGGTGGTAGGTGCAGTAAAGAGTGGAAAAAACAGCTATAGTTTTTCTGATCCAGAAAAGCAGAACTCAATTGATAGTATACTGTGAGGCTATTATGTCACGTCTCATGTCACAATATCCAGTGCTAATTTAAAATATGATGTAATGGTGATCTGAGATCCAAAGGCCAGTCATTTCCAAATATTGTATTCAAGATATTTATGCCCAATTATGAGTTCCTAAAACTCTGGGTGGTTCCAGCACTGTATTAATAATTGAAGGAATAAATGTTACCTTTTATTTATTGAAAAACCTGAAAGGCACTGATTTAGGTTACAATATCTCCAGGTACTGTTTGTTTTTCCAATATTTAAAAAATTAATCCATAAAGCAATATACATATTCAATACAATCCCCATCACCAATACCTTCTTCACAGAATTAGGTACAAAATAATATTTAAATTCATTTGGGAAAATGAGAGACTCAGAATACCCAAAGTAGTACTGAACAAGAAGGTGTTGGAGTGGTGGCTCAGAGGTTGGAGCACTTGTCTGGCATGTGCAAGGACCCTGGTTCAAACCCCAGCACTACATACACAACTAAGTGTCTAAGAAACAAAGGCCGGATGAAAAAATAAATAAAATTGATTTTCTCCCTCCCTCTCTCTCTCTCTTCCTCTCTCTTTAAAAATAATACTAAGCAACAAAAATGATGCAGGAAGCATTACAATACCTGATCTGAAATTATACTACAGAGCAATAGTAAGAAAACAGCATGGTATTGGCATCAAAATAACCTGAAGACCAATGAAAACAGAAGACACAGAGACAAATCCACAGATGTATAGCCATCTATACTTGGCAAAGGTGCCAAAAATACATCTTGAAGAAAAGATAGCCTTTTAAACAAACAGTGCCGGAAAAACCAGATAGCTATATGTAAAAAAAAAAAAAAAGAAAGAAAGAAAGAAATTAGATCCCCTATCTCTCATCCTGCACAAAACTCAAATCAAAATGGGTCAGACTTCAGAAATAGACCAGAAACCTCACAACTGCTAGAAGAAAACATCATATCACTGACTTCCTTAACAAGATTCCCAAAGCACAAGAAATAAACCAAGAATCAATAAGTGGAATGCCATCAAATTAAAAAGCTTCTTCACAGCAAGTAAAACAATTAAGAGCATGAATAGAAAGCCTACAGAATGGCAAGAAATCAATGCCAGCTACTCCTCTGATAGGGGATTAATATCCAGAATATATAAAGAATTCAAAAACACCACAAAAATAATCCAATCAATAAGTGGGGGGGGGGGCTAAACAGAAACTTCTCAAAAAAAGAACACAAATGGCAACACAAATTTTAAAAAAATGTTCAACATCTCTAGCAATCAGGAAAACACAAATCAAAAATACACAAAGATTTCATTTTATTCTAGTCAGAATGGCAATGACCAAGCTTTTGAACAACAATAAATGCTGGTGAGGCCATGGGGAAAAAGAAATGCTTGTACATTGTTGGTGGAACTGCAAATTCATACAACCACTCTTGAAAGAAGTATGGTGTTTCCTCAAAAAATTAGGATGGAACCACCATATGTCCCAATTTCCCTACTCTTTGGTATTTTCCTAAAAGATGTAAAGACAGCATACCACTGTGATACAGCCACATCAATGTTAATAGCAGCATAATTCATAATAATTAAATTACAGAATCAACCCAGATGCCTGTCAATACATGAATTAAGAAATACACACACACACACACACACACACACACACACACAATGGAGTTCTACTCAACCATAAAAAAAGAATGAAATTATGGCATTTGCTGGTAAATGAATGGAAATGGAGCATATCATGCTAAGTGAAATTAGCCAAACTCAGAAACTTAAAGGTAGAATGTTTTCTCTTGTATGCAGAAGCTAGAGTAAAATAAAGGAAAGGGGAAATAAAAGACAGGATAACATAAAGAACCAATCAAATATAAATGAATAGATGAGCTAAACGAAATCTAGTAGAGAAAGGAGAATGGGTGAGAGGACAGGAGGGAAATGAGAGGGATCATAAACTGAAATTGATTTCCATGTATGTATGAGTTTGTCAGGATGTACCCAACTAGTATATATAACTCTAAGGCTCTAATAAGAAGAAAGAAAAGTAAAATAAAATTCATGTTATTTCCAGACATATCTGGAATCACATCAATAAAAATTCTAATCCACAATTTTCACTATAACAAGCATATAGTAAATGAGTATGTCTACTAACTAACAAAAAATAAAAGAAGAAAAATAATGGATATTACAACCCATGTCTACTAGCTCAGTTCTTGGCAATGAAACATCTGAGAGTTTCTGATGTACAAGCACTATGACAGACCTTCTAAATTATCTAATTTTCTTTTTTTTTTAAAGAGAGAATCAATTTTTATTGAGTTTTTCACATGGCTTCTGTTACCCTGACACTTAGTTGTGTACATGGTGCTGGGGTTTGAACCCGTGTACTCGCACATGCCAGGCAAGCACCATAACCACCGAGCCACCACTCCAGCCCCAAGATCTCCAATCTTTTAATGAATCCAATAACTTTTTGCATGACCTAAAGTGTTCATTTTGGTAGAGCCATCTAGTCCTTGTCATCCTCTTCATTTTCTTTTTTTTTTAACAAAATAATATAAAATGTGTATATATTCTGGATATTGCAATTATCCCCAGGAGTGCCCCCCCAATTACCCTCCCTTATCCCTCCCTTCCCCTTCCCATTATAACTCTAAAAAAGTATTAGATTGTAAAGCATTACATCTTATCTGGATTTAACTCATGTTATTAGACCAACTTTCTCATTGTCCAGGGTCTAGACCCCACCTCCACAGATGAGTGGAGACAATCGACCCTTAGATCTCTGGGTTAAGCTGATTTACTCAGCATGATCTCTTTCATAGCCATCCATTTGCTTTCGAAGGCTGCAATATCATTGTTTCTAATTGCTGTGTAATATTCCATGGTATAAATGTACCACAGTTTTTGGATCCATTCTTCCAGTGTGGGACATCGGGTTTGTTTCCATAGCCTAGCAATAGTAAATTGTGCTGCTATGAACATCGATATTGCTGTGTCACTGTAATGTGCTGATTCTAAGTCCCCTGGAAAGATACCCAGGAGTGGAATAGCAGGGTCATATGGTGGACTCATCCTTAATTTTTTAAGGATTCTCCACACTGCTTTCCAGAGGGGCTGTACCAGTCTGAAGCTCCACCAACAGTGTGTTAGTGTGCCTATCTCTCCACAGCCCCTCCAGCATATATTGTTGTTTATTTTCTTCATCTTTGCCATTCTGACTGGTGTAAGATGATATCTTAATGTTGTTTTCATTTGCATTTCTCTGATTACTAATGATTTAGAGCACTTTCTCATGTATTCATTGGCTTGATCAATGTCCTCTGGTGAGAAGTCTCTATTTAGCTCTTTGGCCCATTTATCAATTGGGCTGTTGGTGTTTTTGTAGCTGACAGTTTTGAGGATTTTATAGATTTTGGATATGAGACCCTTGTCTGAGGAATCATAGTCCATGATACTCTCCATTTCTGTAGGAAACCTCTTGACTCTTTTGATTGTTTCCTTGGCAGTACAAAAGCTTTTTAGCTTTATGGCATCCCATTCACTGATTTTTGACTTTACTTCCTTCACTTTCAGAGACCTGTTGAGAAAGTCTTTGCCTACTCCTAAATGTTGAAGTGTTGGACCAATTTTTTCTTCTATTAGTTGCAACAATTCTGTAAATTGTAATAAATGCCACCTCTATTTTTCAGAGAGAAAATTGAGATTCAGAAAATTGCCAAATCTTACATAGCTACTAATCAAGGAAATAAGTAATCAAATCCAAAAAGTACAACTTCTGAACCTACTCTCAGAGAGCACATGTGCAAAAGAACAAATGGCTATAAGTGGAATCATAACTTCAGAACTGCAAACTAGGTTGACAATTTTACATAGGAGAAATATTTAAGTTTGAAGCCTATATAAAATGGTTCTTAAGTTTCTTACTAAAAATAAGTATTTAGTCTAGTTCTTCAAGATATCAATATCATGAAAGAAAAAAATATGAAAATGTCTAAAATAAAACAAAGTAATAGTCCTTAGGATAACAAAATGACTAAAAGTATTTTTTTGCAAAATTAGGAATTTTTAATATTATTAAGTTTCAGATTACTATGCATTTGAATTGTTATTATTATTAGAAGTTGATGGTGTTCTGTTGTTTTTAACAATAAATGGTGAAAGAGCACATAAGTTATTATGAGTTTTGTAATTTACATTAAAATACTTTAGCAAAACAATCCATTAAGCACTTGAAAATAGTTAACAATTGTGAAATCTATAAAATGGGTAAATATTTGTACATTTTACTATTCTCCTTGCCTTTCTGGATGTGTGACTTTTAAAAAAAATAGAAACTTTAAAAAGTGCTCCTATTAAAGAATTTAACGTTCACTTCTCATCTTTAAAGCAGTTGTCCTTCACCAGTATTTGGCATTATGTTTTTTTCACCTAATTCTTTGCCCTTTGCTAACTTATACTGATTGACAGAGGGAAAAATGGTGTTCTGTCACTTTAAATGTCAGAGGGAAATCACCCTGCTTACTTAGAGAGGCCAAAAGGAAGAGTGGAAGGTCTGTTCCTGTTTGGAAACTTGGCCCATGGTTACTGGTATCTCAATTAGTGTCATCAATCATTATCATGCTTCTCATCAATCAAGTAAATTATTCATTGAGAATCTCCCATTGTCACCGTCTTCATCAGGAAGAAATCAATGCACAAAGGACTACTGTCAACCTTATAAAACTACAACTATTCTTTCTTTGTCTTTAAAGGCAAATTCCTTGACAGAAATGACCTTATCCTAAATCCAATCAATTTCCTAAATCTAAAAAGTTCAACAAGAGTGTTATAAAACCTGAAAATTCTCCTGTATCTTCCCTTCCTTTGCTTCCAGTTATCATCCTGAAAGGATCATCTGAAGGCAAGCAATTGGATTGTACACCCTGACGAGAAAGTGTCACACAATATCAGGTATGTGGATATTTGAGATATAGTCTAATGTAAAATAAGCCACCTTCAAGTTACATGCACTTATTAAATGATAACAACAGTTGTTTTGATAGTTCTTCTCTTCTCTTGTGAAATATGAAAATATACAATAACAGACTCAACTTACATATTAATAGAAGAAAATATGATCAATGGGAATTTTTTTTAAAGAGAGAGGGACAGTGAGAGAGAGAGAATCAATTTTATTTAGTTTTTCATGTGGCTTTCCCTGCTCCGACACTTCGTTGCATACATGGTGCTGGGGTTCGAATCCACATCCTCGTGAATGCCAGGCAAGTGCCAAGTCACTGCTCCAGTCCCAATGGGAATATTTTCAAAGCTAACAAGGCTACAAATACACGCTATGCTCATGATCAAAATGAGAAAAATAAAAGGTGCCATCCTTCCCTTTTTCTCCCCTCCTACAACTTATTGCCAAAAGTGCAGTTATCTTCAGAATTGTTATTCAAAGAATATTTTAAGGCTGCACTACGTAGTAGGCGAGATTATATAACATTTAATGAAACAAAGTCCTGTCCTTTGGGAATTTCGAAAAGGGGCATCAAATGGCAAAAAGTAGGAGAAAAATGTTTGGAGGAGAGTTTATTTTATATGGTTCTTTGTTCTAAATAACCACCTCATAAAAGAGCCAAGAAGCATCTTCTTTGCATAAAATAACATTCCAAGGATGTAATGAAGTAAGTACCAAATAGTTTGTATGATGGTTCTCGAAACAAGGAAATTTCTTGACTTTGTATAGAAATAAGAAAGCATTTCCTTCTCTTATGCTAAACTTACTAAGATCTTGACTTTAATAGACAATCTTTACTAGCAATAGAAAATACCTACGCTGAAAATTAATGATAAGAATAATTCTTGGCTCTCCTTTGTTGCTTCCTCTCTCACAGAATGTATTTTAGGCTTAAAGCAATTTTGTTTCACTGCTCTGGAGTAAAATTATATATGTATTTTTCAGAAATTATCTGAATTCCAAGGAGCCAGCAGAAGAAATGAAAACTCTACCACTGTTTGTATGCATCTTTGTGATGAGTGCTTGCTTCTCAGTAAGTATTTATTCCATGTATCAATAATAAATATTTAGTGTGTATACTTAATTGAAAATTTAAGAGTTATAGTTAGACAATTATGTACTGTTTATTTCAAAAAGCCATAGGAAAGAATTTTGAATGTTTTCACCATAAAGAAATGACAAATGTTTGAGGAGACAAACATGCTTAACTCAATTTAAACATCATTTAATGTAATGTATACACGTATTGAGATATCAAAATCACATGGTATCCATTAATATGTACAATCTTTACATTTTGATGTGTCAGGTAAAATAAATAATAAATGATATGAAAAAAACTTTTAAAAAGTGTAATAGTCAATATATATTCCAAAAGGCTCAAAATCTTTCTGTTTTTTTGTGAAACATAAGAAAATACATCATTAAAGCACAAGGAAATAATTTCATTTCATCAATATCTGTAGAGTACCAACTTTATAAAGAGTGTGGTAAGCTCTGACAGAGATTCTGAAGACTGGTCTTACATAGCCTTTAGACCTTGGTGTGAAATACAGTGATTCCATTCTAAGTATGTCAGAAAACCTTAGGATGATCAGTCTGACCCCAAGGGAGCTACATGACTCAGGATTCTGGGAAGAAAGCAGATGGCAGAACAAAAGTTGAGATAAAGAAAAACTAGTGAGTAGGCTATGATAGCCGTCCACAAAAAGTATAGTGGATATTTGTACAGTCCTTAAAAGATGAGGGTGGATTTAGCACCTATTTTGGTGACAGTCTACTACGTTTTCTTATGGATTAGATGTGTGGTAAAAAAAAATAAATGAACAAGGAGCCCTGTTTTAGACATGTTAACTTTAAAATGGCTGTTAGAATTCTACATGGAGATGTCAAAAAGACACTTAGATATACTTTTTTTTGGAGTTTAGAAAGAAATCAAAAATAAAGTTCATAGTTCAAATATATTTAAACTTATGAGACCCTACAAGATCACCTATTAAGAATATGTTGGAGGGCTGGAGCAGTGGCTTGGAAGTTACAGCCCTTGCCTGGCATGCGCAAACACGCAAGTTCAAACCCCAGCACCACGTACACAATGAAGTCTCCAAGCAACAAGGGCCAAAGAACAGTTTGGACATGGATAGATAAAATGGAGAATGCACAAAACGGGACAGGAAAGTATACTTTTTAAAGTGGACCCTAACTTTAAGATATTTAGAGTCTACAGGGAAAGCAAGATTAAAATTAATAATGGTCCATGGTGATACATCCTATTATACCAACCATATTTCTCTCTACTATATACTTTTAAGTATATGGGAACATTTACTGTATAATTATTTATTGAATAAAACTGGAAAGCTCCAGAATATTATGACAGTAGTAAAAATAGAGAAAGGGGAGGGGAACTGATAAAGTAGGTGGAATTTATTCTTGGATATTCTCATATTTCCCATTTATCACATAAATCCCTGCCCCCACTATCTTAGACATTTCCCCCTCAATCCTCATGCTGATTTCTGTAATTATAATAGAAAGAGTACTCACTTGGGCTCAGAAAAGGTCAGATTAAGCTCATGTCCAATAGAAGATCCAGATTAATCTTGAGAAATTTAAAAATCTGTTGATAAAGCCAGGAACAGTAGCACATACCTGTAATCCCAGGAGCTCAGGAGGGGAGGCAGAAGGATCACAAGTCCAAAGCTAGTCTCAGCAATTCAGCAAGGCCCTAAGCACTACTTCACAAGACCCTGCCTCAAAATAAAAAAAATAATAATAAAAAGGGCTGGGGATGTAACTCAATGGTTAAGTGCCACTGAGATCAATCACTAATGCCAAAAATTAAATAAAATAAAAAACAAATAAAGTGTGTTAATAGAACTCCAGTTTCCCTATTGAAAAGTATTAATAGCAGTGTATGGTTCACAGAGGAAAAATGAGGTAAATGAGGATATGGATAAATGAGAGCACATATATTTATAAATTATAAAACATAGTATATATGTATAAACCATCATATAATCTCTATTTATATACTAGTTGATAAGGTTTTAAGGTCTGAATATACACAACCATATCCACTTTTTAATAAGTTTACCTTCAAACATTTCTATTTTGAAAAAAAAAATGACACTCTAATCAACACAAATCATTATTTTATTGTGGAATGACAAAATCTGGGTTTTGGGGGGTTTTTTGGGGTTTTTTTTTTTTGGGTTTTTTTTTTGTTTGTTTGTTTGTTTGTTTTTTGAGGCAGCCCTTTCTGGTACTTCCCACAAATCCAGACACCTACAGAATCATACTTTCCCAAAGCTCAAGGTAAACAAAATTCTTCAAACTGTCAAACTCTCTGAAAGTTTCTAGTGAAAGAGTTTCCAAAGAACTTGAATATATAAAAAGTTAGCACAGAATTACTTGATGAATCATTAGAACATACAGGGATATAGCAGAAAATGACAACAACCCATAGCCAGAGAAAACCAGTCCAGAGTTCTAGCAACAACTGATCTGTGGAATGATTCCAGGGAGTAGATAATGTGACTATTTTCCAGATGTCTCAAAGGAAGATTGAAGGGATTTAATTTGGAGTCTGTTAAAAAAAATATATTTATATTACTTCCTCTTCATTAGAAATGGATTACAGGTTTTCAAATGGTTACAAAAATAGGCTAATAATCTCAAATGCAGAAATTTAATGTGCTTTCTAGCTCCAAGTATATGTCATCTTGATCTTGCACTCTTCTAGGGCTTTTCTTTCCTGACTCTATTTCTTTCATGACTAATTTTCTCCTCCTTTTCCTTCCTTAGAGGAGTTTGGCATTCCTCTTATTATTTTAAGAATCTGCTGTTTCCTCCTATCCCTCTTTTCTTGCTCCAAGTGTCATATGTCTGTGTATCTGTCTCCCTTCCTCTTCTCCCCTGACTCCACCCCACTCCTCCTTCCTCAAGTTTTCTACCACTTCTCCCTCCTTAAAAGTGTGGTGTGCATACAGAGACATATACTCCTTTACATATTTTTCTGGAACTCAGTCTTCCCATCTGTATAAGGCTGATAATAGCTTCTACTTATGATGTAGCTAAGGAATTAGATAACTTGTATTTATAAACCGCTTAGAATTGAGCCTGTCAAAAGTGTTATATATAAGGATTTTTAATTCAAAAAATCACAGATATGAACACACAGGTAAGGATCAATATCTTTAATGTGTTCTTCCTAGCACATTTATACTTATTGTAAGTGCCCATATAATTCAGTCATCAAAACTCAAACCTTAGAGGAATGCATTTTCTATGCTTTCCCCCATCAAACTTCCCTAAACTGAATTCCAATAACAAATTCTGTTATGGTCATCTGTAACTACTACTAATAATTGATTAATAATTAATTGACATACTTTAAGTAAATCCATCAAACTGGTCTTTTTACACAAGCTCTATGGTAAACTAACAATGTATAGTATTTTAATTAATTTGCCTTCATATAAAAATATCATAGGTATTATCTTGGTCACCTAAAATAAAATAACTGAAACTATTTTTATAACATAAATAAAAGACTATTAATGCTAAGATTTTATTAAAAAGAAATTATTCAATTATTTATTAGTTATTATCAAATTCCATGCATTCCCTCTTTCAATAAATGTCCAATTAGTGCCCACCATGTGCACAGTTCTAGGAATTATGCTTATGGAGGTTACAAAACAAAATCCCTGCTCTCATGATGCAGATCGTCTGATCTAAGACAATGAACACCATAAATATTTCAAAGTATTGAGATCATAGAATTAGACTTGGGTCTAGAATTAATTTAATTCAAATTATTTCATAAATGAGTAAACAACGATCCAATCAAATTAAGTGACTTGTATAAAGTCACTCAGTTATTTAAGGGCAGGCATAGGACAGATACAAACTTTCATTGCTGGTCTCTGGCAGTATGTTTCAAACATGCTCCTTAAGATCTAGGCATTCTTCTCAATGTCCTTATCGATCACCTGAAAGGGGTAGAGTGAGCTAATGGAATGTAAACTTGGTGAAATTCAGAAGATAATCACTTGATCCACTGCTAATCCAGTTTCTAATCCCCAAATTTCACAAATACTGTTTCTTCTATGGTCAACAATGAATATTTAGCTGATAAATCAACTGATTTTTTTTAACTTTTTGCACTTTCTTTCTTTTCTACAGTTTAGTGAAGGTGGAAGAAAGAAACACGAATTAAATCACAAAAAATATATTCAACATTCATCTAAACTTTACAAATTACCACATCATTCTAGACTACCATCCCACCAGAATTCTCTCACTAAAACGTATTACCATGTTGTTCCACACAAGCTCTCTAAACCTAAGCCTGTACATTCACCTCCTAAGTTTCCACTCAAAAATAACCCTGTGGCCAACAATAACACATCACAGACTACAACTCAAATCCCATCTTTGAATTCCACATCATCTTCTAGCAAAATTACGACCACTTCAGGTGTGGTTCCTCTCACTCAGAATGCTACCACCACATCTTCAGGAGAAAATGTCATAACTGGCACTTCTGTAGCTACATCAACATCACAACCTTCTTCAACTCTGCAGCTGACTACAGCTGCCCCACCTACACCTTCCCCAACTACACCATCACCACAACCTTCAGCTTCACAGGAGACCACAGCTGCCCCACCTACATCTTCCCCAACTACACCAACACCACAACCTTCTTCAGCTCCACCAGAGACCACAGCTGCTCCAACTACACCAACACCACAACCTTCTTCAGCTCCACCGGAGACCACAGCTGCTCCAGCTACACCAACACCACAACCTTCTTCAGCTCCACCGGAGACCACAGCTGCTCCAGCTACACCAACACCACAACCTTCTTCAGCTCCACCGGAGACCACAGCTGCTCCAGCTACA
>PVKS010011426.1:8664-41087 GCA_004027875.1 Aplodontia rufa | reverse complement strand
GACCACAACTGCTCCAGCTACACCAACACCACAACCTTCTTCAGCTCCTCAGGAGACCACAGCTGCCCCCACTACACCTTTCCCAACTATCCCAACAACACAACCTTCTTCAGCTCCACAAGCAACCACAGAAGTCTCATATACTACATCTAATTCTTCCCCAGATACTCTTGCACCTGAAACTTCTGAAACTACAGCTTCACCCATACCTCAAACTACTACTCCAACCACTAGTCAAACTGTTACTGTTGAACGACCAACTTCATCTTCCAACCAAAATATGTATATTCAATTTCTTTCAGACTTCAGGTATTGGCTTAATAATATTTTTGATCGTTTAGGGTTTTAGTAGTACATCATACATTTTGGATTGTTCTATCATTTATAAAATGTGATTTATGAATACAGAACTGTCATCTTTAGTTTTATCATAGATCCCAAAATGAAATAATAATGTCACTCAAATTTAAAATATGATCACTAATCCTTGAATCAAACTATTTATACCATATGACCTATTAACATGACAAACCTCCTCTATTTCACAAATGAAGTGCATATCCATGATTCAAGATCACATTTTAGAACCTACAAAAATATCCCACTGAAGAAAGAGAAAATCATTAAGTACAAATGACAAATTGTGTGGGTCATCTACCATTTACTCTCCTCTAAATGTTGGAAAATACCTGGTCATTACTTTGTAGCACCACTCAAAAACCCACCTGAATCATCTAATCCTATAACCATAAATGGCTAAAATTGACTCTTCCCATATGAACAAAATCATCTAAATTTCAATAGATTAATACATATATTATTTATCTTTGTATTTGTCTTTCTATATTCATTTTTCTATACACAGGCCTGTTATATTGTCATTTAAGGACAAAATCCCTTACACAATCATCATAAGTTTTAAGTGAAACTCCTCTCCATAAAATGTGAGCCATGAAAAGGGAAAGATTTGAAATAAGTGAAAATAAAATCTGACGGCCAACTGCAAACCAAGATTCTGGCACTTCATTTTTAAGAGCATGTAATTGTTTAAACTTTGTGATTGACATTGATTCTGTTACATCTAATTTAATTTAAATCTAATGTACTTGATTCTAGCCTCTGTGGACCACAAGACTTTTCTGTATATACATAAGCAGCACACAAAATTTTACTATTAATTCAATTAATTCACATTAAGTCAATATAAAATATGTTTGACAGTGGAATATTTTTAAAAAATAGTCAAACATTTGAATGTGCTTAAAAACAAGCCATACCTGAAAATTAAGGCCAATTTTGCAAAATTGTCTATGAAAACAAACAATGACTTTAGTTGACAAAAGAATAAAAAAATAAGTTTGAAATATAGAGATGATGCTAACTTAGGATGTGGAGTTATTTTATTTTATGTCACTACCACTAAGAAATCTGGTGATTATATTTGATTTTTTTCTAATTAATAAAAACTTTAGATGGCAACCTATTGTCATTGTGTGTATTTTAAAGTCTCTTGCCTCCTTTAGACTCTGAGACTGCTGAAGAGAGAGTCATAAAGAAAAATTTACATTCTTGTCAACTCTTCGACTAATCAGCCAAATGACTTGAGTAGGGTTCTCAGTATTTCTAAATAACAATTCTTTTCATTCTTCAAAGTGGTTAATTTACTTCAATTAACTTTATTTTACTTTTTTATGTATGTTTTCAACACAAATTCTGTGTTTTCCTATGCTTTTCAATCTGAGAAATAAAAACCCCATACCTCTTGTTTACATCTGTTCTTTCCATGCTCATCTTGGAGCAGGTTCTATATAATTTGGGATTGTTTTTAAAGAATATCAACTACTTCTTCCATTGGGAATATTGCTTGGCTTCAGAAATGGCCAGATATGGCTTCTTGAGCCTTCATCGGTATTAGTATAAATTAAATTTATATGAGTTGGAATTCTAGGTCAACATATGAAACGGAATGAAACAGAATGGAATAGAATAGAATACTAGAATAGAATAGAACAAAAATCATCACATTAGCCTCAGTAAAGACTATGTACATAACAACAAGCATGACACTCCCTTGCCTTGATCATGAAAGAAAAGAGGAGGAAGTCAATATGTTTAACATGCATCAAAAATTTATTAGTTAGCATATTTGTTATTACTATTGACTTTTGTATATGATTATCTGTTGTTTTATCATTGTAAAGACAGAATTAACTAATTATACAGTTTTTTTAGCTAATATATTTTGTGATTAATTGGGAAGCAAAATGAGAGAAAATTCTATCCCTTCTGGACAAACATCTAGAAATTTTACTATTTATTTTTGAAAAGGATAAAAAGATATACAAATAAATAATTTTAAAGTTTTTTTTATTAATATTTTAATTGAAGCTTTAAAATTGGCCCTTAAAATGGATAATTTTATTAATAATGAAGTAAAAAGTGCAGACACATTAATCACTCAAGTTCAACTGCTAAACCTGAAAATATAAGTTCATAATTTTGGAAAATTTTTTACTTTAATCAACAAATTTCAACTAAAATTCACTCAGAGCCACTGAAGGTAGAACCTAAGGTATACAAAATATAATGAAAGTGGTTGACCATAATTTAACACTCCTAATGACCTGAAAATTGAAAGCTTAAAACCTTCAACATCAAAGACACTGGACCCTAGCATGCTTTACTTCTTAGTAAGTCCAATGAATGTCCTTGAGGAAGAAAAATGTTAGTCTAGGCACAGTGTCTTAGCAATTGACAATGAGAAACGTTTATACCTTAGTCCATTAGTGCTGCAACAACAAAACCCAGAGACTGGGTAATATATAAGAACAGACATTTCTCATAGATTTTGAGGTGAGGAGGCCCCAGAAAAAAAAATCATTGGCAGTTTTGGTGTCTTAGCAGGTTTAGTGTCTGATGAGCTTTGAAGATTGTGCCTTGAAAGCAACATCTTCTAAAGGGAATAAACATCATTTCCTCACATGGTGGAAGATGGAAGGCTAGAAAGGAGTGAAAGCTGTGTACTCACAAGGCAAAAGAGCAAAAGAGAATGAAAATGCTCCCTCATGCCATTTTATTTGGGCTCTAATATCATCCATGGGTGCTTTGCCCTCATGATTTAACTCTTTTTTCCCATTTATTTTTATTGGTGTATTACTGTTGTACATAACTATGGGATTTGTTGTTATATATTCTTACATGCATTCATATAAAAATATAATTTCACCAATATCATTATCCAATGTTTCCCCTTTCTCTCCCTTCCTCCTTCCTCCTAGTCCCTTTCCTTTACTCTATAATCTCCCTTCAGTTTTCATGAGATCCTGCCCCCAACTTTCTTTTCCTTTTTGCTCTCTAGCTTTCACATATGAGAGAAAACATACAATTCTGCTAATCATGTTGCTAATGATGTTGAACATTTTTTCATATGTTGAACATTTTTTCATATTTGCTTGGTCATTTGTATTCATTTTTGTGTCTATTTACTTGTTGTGCCCATTTATTAATTAAGTTACTTGAGAGTTGGGGGGATTTTTGTTGTTGCTGCTGTTTAGGTTTAAGTTTATTGAGTTCTTCAAATATTCTGGATATTAACTGTCATAAGAGTACCTAACGAAGATTTTCTTCCATTTTGTAGATTCTCTTCACATTTTTAATGGTTCCCTTTACCATACAGAAACTCTTTAATTTGATGCCCTCCCATTTATTAAATCTTGGCATTATCTCCTGAGCTTAAGGTCCTATTGAGAAAGTTGTTGCCTGTGCCTATTCCTCAATGAACAGTGTGTTGTTCAAACTCCATGTGCTTTTATATTTTCTGTTGGGTTTTTATGGTGTTAATTTCTAATTTCATTACATTATGATCTGATAAAACACAAGCACTTAATCAATTTTTTTGTATTTTCTAAGAGTTTCTTTGTGACCCAAAATATGGTCTATTTTGGAAAAGATTCCATGAGCTGCTAAGAAGAAATTGTATTCAGCTGCTGTTGGATGAAACATTCTATAGGTAATTGTTAATTCCATTTAATATTTATAATATTTTTCAGGTCCAAAGAGTTTTCATTGCTGTTGACAAAAGATGGTGAATAGTAACAGACTTTGTTCCTAACCAATTTTCAAATATCTCAAGAATTCCACTACTTTAGGAGGTGGGTAAAGGGCAGATTTCATTAATACTCAATATCGGATAGTTAGAGGATCTTAGTCTCAGAAATTTGAATACATTGCCTGAAGAGGAGTGCTGATGCTGATGCTGCTGCAGCTGCAGCAGCAGAGGTGGTCCCAGATGCACCACCAACCAGCAAGGGAAAACCTCAAACAAACCACAAGGGAACACAAAACACTGATCCATCAGAATTCCTTGGGATCAGAGAGGCACTCTGTCCTCCATGGTAACAGAGGCTACTATATACACCCATTGATAAAAGGGTTCTGCACTACACAGCTAGATGCAGAGAGAGCTGAGATAGCAGCTGTCTTTAGGCAGCACTACAAATGCTGGAGCCAAGAGACTTGAGCAGAAGCTGTGGGTCCCAGGCAGGCACCTGCACCATGACTGCGGGTAAACATCATGAACAGGTACAGACAACATATTACTCAGGGAAATTCAAGTTGGAAAAGCCCAGAAGAACCCAGCACTGAACCTGGTAACTCACATGACCAGTTGGGGCAGGTCAGGAATCTGAACAGGAGGGGCAATGATACACAGGAAATAAGTCCACAAGGACTGTAGGGTTTGCAGGCTGTGAAGGGGGGGGGAGTACTGACTCCCCCACCTCATGTGTATAGTCCTACGGTGATTCCTGGGAACAAGATTTCCAGCAGAGATAGATAACAGCCTGGCCCTTGAGGTGTTCTGGCCTGGCCGTGCTAGAGCAGACACTTCCAACCAAAGTCCAAAGGCTCCATCAAACCCAAGTTCCATCCACTGAGGCTCCTCTCTGGGAATGCAGGATGGTCTCAGCTGGCAGTACTTCACATTCCACCTGATCTCATACTAACAACTGGATAAACAGCACAAATAAAGAGGAAAGACTCATCAGCACTCAACCCTTGACTCCAAACCCAGTATATCACTCAAGAAATAAAGAGACAGTGGAACAGTTTGGATACAAAGCAACTATGTACTCTCATTGACTGATTTGACCACCTCAGTGGACACAATTCTTCAACCATTCATCATTTTCTTTACTATTTCTTTCTCCGTCCTCTTTCTCATTCCACATATCCTTTTCTTCTATTTGTGATATTTGGTTTGTTATTTTCAATACATTAGATATTTTTGTTGTTCTAATTGGTTTAAGGATATATATATATTATATAGATTCCTTATATATATATCCATACATATCCATACATATATATATATAATATAGTGTGTGTATATATATGTATATATGTATATATAGTGTTGTTTTCTTTTCATTCTTAGTATTTTTTAATATAGTTATTTTCTTCTGCCCTATCTTCTGAGGATTGGGATTTAGTTAATTATACTTTGGTTTTGTTTTATATTGTCTGTTGGTTTCTCTTGCTTTTCCCTTTTTCTTTGCCTTCAGATAAAAACCAAATCCTATTGCCCTCTCCTCACTCTTCCTTAATTGTGTTAATTCCACCTTAACACCCCATTCCTTATAGGTATCACATCCTACATGTCATTGGCTCTCTCTCTCTGTTCACTTTATGTAATTGTAAGCTCTTTTCTACCTTTCTATTATACTATATTTCTCTTAATTAACTGTTTTCTTACCATCCTATAGCATCAATAGGTTTTCATAGCTCCAGTCCCTAGCAATAATGCTATAGAAGTGTTAATGGACAACTGTTGCATGCTTTAACAACAGATACAATTCTTGGTTACACGCTGTCATCATTGATAGCAAGTGTTGACCCTACCATTTCTGCCTTTGGCAGCAATCAACTTTCTACATATCAGTAAGAGCTTAGTAATTAGTTTAATGCTGTACATTATATGCATTGGTTGATGGAATTGTTTGTTTACCCCTATTCTATGGGGTGCTGGTAACCTACATGGACACTAAAAGTTTACAGTTTTGATATTTGGCAACTGAAATTGGGACAGCAGAGATCACACACTGAGTTAAAATAACACTCTCTGGAAATCCACCCAACCCATGGCACACAAGAAAAAGAAACCCACAAAGTAATCCCTCAAGTAAAAGAAGAAATCAAAACAATATTAAAAAATGGGTAGACATACAAACAATATGAAAAAGCAAGGGAACAAATAACCCCAAACAATCCATAATGCTTCAACAACAGACATCAATGACACCACACTGAAGAAATGTCAGAAAAGAAATTCAGAAAATTCGTACTTAAACTGTTCTATGAGTTAAAAGATGATATAAGAGTAAATACACAGGAAGTGAAAAATCACTTCCATAAAGAGATAGAGATCCTGAAAAAAGAATCAAATGGAAACCCTTGAAATAAAGGAATCAATAAACCAATTTAAAAATTCAATAGAAACCATCACAAAAATATTAGATCAAATCACTTGGAAGAGAGATTTTCAAACTTTGGAGACAAAGTACATAATCTTTAAAATAAAGTCAACCACAGGGAAGAGATGTTAAAAGACCATGAACAGAATATTCACAAAATCTGGGATAACATCAAATGACCAAATTTGAGACTAATTAGGATAGATAAAATACAAAGAAATGCACACACCCCTGGATCAGGAGACAATCTCTGCCCACTCCACCACCTCAAAAAGGCACATCTCTAGAATTTAATTCAGACACTGCATGGGACCAGAACTCCAGCCCTGGCCCTTGCAGGCATGCAGGACAACCTGAGGACACCATGCCCAGACAGAGCCCTGACACTGTTGTGGGACCAGAACTCCAGCCCTAGACCATACAAGTGCATGGGACATGCTAAGAACCCCACACCCAGACTTCACACTGCCACCCCAAGACACCAGGACTCTAACCCCATCCCCAGCAGGTGCACAGGACACCCCCAAGGATACCACATCGGACCCACCCTGCTACTGCACAGGACCAGGACTCCAGCCCAGGCTCCAGCAGGAGTACAGGACACCCTGAGGATCCCACACACAGATCCACCCCCACCACAGTGAGGGACCAGGTCTCTGGCCCCTTTCCAGCAGGTGCACATGACACCCCAAGAACCCCACAACCAGAACCCTTGCCACTGCCAGTTGGGCCCAGAAGTCCAGCTCCAGCACTAGCAGGCATGCAGGACACCCTGAGGACCACACACCCAGACACTACCCACCAACTCACATACCCACTAGGTCCAGATATATAGGGCTGTTCCCCACCACCAAGGATCTCAGGTCCCATATGAGTGTGTATGCTTATCCATTCTAGCCCACCATGCATCTACAGGGCCCCATAACCCAGCAATGCACCCCTACCACTTATCTTCAACAATACAGCAGACTGCCAGCAACTCCAAAAGGTTCAAAATCTGAGTCCTGGAACCTAGATGCAAATGGTGCAGCAAAATGAGGCTCCAAGCAGAATATATCTGGAAGAAAATGCTCATCGGAGAGGCAGTGTCTGACCTGAACATTTGACCTGCAAAGAAGAAGTGCCTGGAGACTTGCCTTGATTTCACACAGGGAACCTCAATTCAAAGATCCAGAAGAAGATATTCAAAGAGGAGGAATAAAACTAGAAAAGGGTCACCTCAAACCCACAACTCCATCATCCAACAAGCCCATGGAAAGGGGGTGGGATGAAAACCTAGAAAAAATTATCAATGATCAAATTACTAAAAGGAACAATTAACTAAAAGAAGATCTAATGAAAGCACTAAGTGAGAAAACTTGAGATTAAAAAAAATCAAAAAAATAGACATACAGAAATTAGAAGTAATTATGCTAAAATCTGCAGTCAATCACATCAAAGGAATGATGGAAGAATTTAATAATAGGCTAACTTTTATAGAAAACAAGCCTCAGCTCTTGAAGAAACAACTTCCAACAACAAGAATAGGCTGAGTAAGCTTAAATGCACAGGTGACAAAAAAGAAAAAGAACTCATAGAACAAGAGAATTTTCAAAATGCTGGAGATTAAATCAGAAGAAACAATTTAGGTGTAATTGGGATACAGGAAGAAATCAAAATGCAAGTGAATGGCACAAAGAACATTCTCAACAAAATAGTTAAAGAAAATTTTTCCCATACCAGAACGGAATCAGAAAAGCTCATACAGGAAGTATATAGAACACCCAATAAGCCTCCTCAAATGAGAAGCTCACCAAGACACATCAAATTCAAAATGTATAACAGGGAAATCAAGGTAAGAATATTAACACTGCAAGAGAGAAATGCCGAATCACATTCAGAGATAAACCAATAAGGATCACCTCTCACTTTTCATCTCAGATGCTAGAAGCAAGAAAATCCTGGAAGGACATCTTCCAATGTCTGACTGACAACAACATGGAGCCAAGAATACTATACCTAGAAAACTCAACTTCAAATTCAATGGACAAAATAAGAACATCTCATGATAAGATCAAATTTGCACCATTCATGAACAAAAACCCAGCCTTACAAGGAACCTTCAAAGATAAATTCCAGATAGAAGAGCAAGCACACACTCCTCAAAACCCACAGAGGAAATTCAATACACAACAAAAACAGTACAGAACTCACTAATAAAACACAATAACTATGAACAACAATTATATAACTAGCCTAATCCAGAATGTGAATGGACTCAATTCACCAATCAAAAGACACAGATTAACAGATTGGATCAAAAATAATATCCAACAATATGCTCTTTACAGGAGACCACCATACAGTGAATGACATTCACAGATTGAGGGTGAAAGAAGGGGGAAAATCTACCAAACATACAGACCTAAAAAGCAAGCTGGAGTTGCAATACTTATATCTGACAAAGAAGATTTCAAACACAAATTAATCAGAAGAGATAAAGAAAGCCACTACACCCTACTAAAGGGAACAATATAACAGGAAGATATAACTATAGTAAATATATACTCTCCAAACACAACAATCTGAACTAGGTGGATAAACTACTGCATAACATAAAACATCTTGTGAACCTCAACATAATACTGGGAGACTTTAATATTCCTCTATCACCAATAGCCAGAATATCAAAGCAAAAAAAAAAAAAACCACAAAAGAGTACTCCAGCCTAAACAACTTCATAAATCAAATGGAATTAACAGATATCTAAGCAATATTCCACCCCAAATTGGCTGAATATACCTTCTTCTCAGCAGCTCATGGATCCTTCTCCAAAATACATCATATTCTGGTTCATAAAGGAAATTTCAGGAAATATAAAAGAATAGATATTATTCCATGTATTCTATCAGACCATGATACTATGACCCTAGCAATTATCAGCAAAAAACTTAAAACAGAAAAAAACACATGTACATGCAGAATGAATAATACCCTATTAAATAAAGAATGAATCCAAAGAAACATAAGAGCAGAAATTAAGAAATTCTTGGAAGAGAATGAGAATGAAGACACAATATATAGAAACCTCTGAAACAGCATAAAAACATTCTTAAGGGGAAAATTTATAGCACTGAATGTCTACATTAAAAACCAGGAGAGATTCCAAATAAATAAGTTTATGCTCCACCTCAAATTCCTTCAAAAGTAAAAAACAATCTGACCCCAAAGCCAGTAGAAGACAGGAAATAACCAGACCACAGCTGAAATCAATGAGATTGAGAACAAGAACAACAACAACAACAAAAAAAATCAATGAAACAAAGAGCTAGTTCCTCAAAAAACTAATTAAACTGAGAGGCCCCCTAGCCAATCTCACAAAAAAAAAGGAAAGGAATTGAACCAAATTTTAAAAAAAGCCAATGAAAAAGGGAGCAATCAGCACTGACACTATGAGTCCAACAGATTATCAAAACATATTTTGGAAATCTATACTCCTCTAAATTAGATAATTTGGAAGACATGGACAGATTTCTAGACACAAATAACATACCCAAATTGATACACAGAGATATTGAACTCCTAAATAGCACCACACTATTCCTTTTAACTCCAAAGGAATAGTGTGGTGCATTAACAAAAAGCACTGAAATCCATGTAGCAAATAAAAGCTTTCCAAAGAAGAAAGCCCAGGACCAAATGGATTCCCCACTGAGATTTACCTCACCTATGAGGAGGAGCTAACACCTCTTCTTATTAAGGTATTCCAAGAAATTTAAAAGGAAGAAACTCTCCCAAACACTTTTTATGAGGCAACTATAACTCTGATACCAAAACTCAAAGAAGACACATCAAGGGACTGGAGTGGTGGCCCAGGAGTTGTGGCATTTGCCTGGCATGAACAAGAACCTGGGTTCAAACCCCAGCACCACATAAGCAACTAAATGTCAGAGCAACAAAATCCAGGTGAAAAACTAGATGAAATTAATTCTGTCTCTCCTCCTCTCTCTGTCTTTCTCTCTGTCCATCTCTCTCTTTAAAAAAAAAAAAAAAGACACATCAGAGAAAGAAAACTACAGACCATATCCATGATGAGCATCAACACAAAAATCCTCAATAAGATTCTAGGAAATCACAATTCACAAATTCAAAAGCACAAAAAGAGGATAGTTCATCCTGATCAAGTGGGCTTCTTTCCAGGGATGCAAGACTGGTTCAACACATGCTAATCAATAAATGTGATTCATCACTTAAACAGAATTAAGGACAAAAACCATATGATTATCTCAGTTGATGTAGAAAAGGACTTTGATAAAATCCAGCACCCATTTATGCTCAAAATTCTAGAGAAGATATTGCTCAAAGGAACTTAACTATGTACAGGCCATATATGACAAACCCTCACCTAGCATAATACTAAAGAGTGAAAAGCTAATAGACAAGGCTGTCCATTCTCAACATTTTTATTCAATACAGTCCTCAAGACCCTTGCTTGAGCAATCAGGCAAGAGAAGGATATCAGAGGATAGGAATAGGAAGAGGGGAGAGTCATAACATGATGACCACCCCACCAACAGTGACTCCTAGACACTCCTGAGAAACACCTCACACCGCAGGAGTGGACACAGATTCCCACGGTAGGACAAAGCTCCCAGTGTGGGGGAACATTACCTCCCCACACACACTAGTTTTTTTTAACTCCAAAGGAATAGCGTGGTGCATTAACAAATATAAAGGAGAAGTTTGTGGCGCCCGCCAGCCCAATCGGCCCCACACCCAAGGGGAAGGGAGCTACCCCGGAGGGGAGGAAACAAAGCAAGTTTCCTAATCAAATACCCTAATCCAGTCTCAAGTCCCCTGACCTGACTGCTCTTAATTTACAAGAACTTGGTATAAACCTCTGGGAATTAATCATTCACATTAGTGAACTTACAGCTCTTGGTGCAAGCTGCAGCATCCAGTTCGCCATTGTGAAGTTTCCCTGAGGAGGGGGCAGGTTGCTCAGCAAAAACAGTCTTGGGGTCTCAACCGCCACAGTCAGAAAACCAGAATCTACCGCCCTGAGATTTGGCCATCTCCCAAAGGGGCTGTGTGGTTCTGGGATTCTCCTCTCCACCTCCGGTCGCTGCCTGAGGAGCCAAGGGAGGAGAGGAATCGGCACAAGAACTTTAACTCAATCACAGTGGACAACACTTTTCCACCTGTGCTCACAGTTTACAAGAGCTGATTTTCAAGTCCTTTAACCTAATCACTCGAGCCAGCATGCAAGAGCAGAGTGGGTTGCTCACAGGAACTTGGGGCCTCAGTCTCCACGAGCAGAAAGAGAGAAGTTACTGCCCCCCCCACCTGGCTGCCTGCCCTGGGGGCTGTGTGGAACTGCGAATCCCCTCTCCAGCTAGCAAACCTCTCAGATGATGACTTTCTGCCCGCCACTCTAAATGCCCGAATAGGAGGAGTCTGTGAACAGAGCTTGGTGCAGTAGGGCATATCCTTCTCAAGGGGACTGCCTGCCTGCCTCAGCCTCTGCAAAAGTGGCCCGTTACTCTCTATCAAGGTAAGGTCTGAAATCAGCCTCAGAATCCTTTGAATAAATGGGGCAGCATGGGCTTTCCCTTAGCATCTGAGCCCAGTGCACAGCCAAGGCTACGTAGGCCCTGATCTCTCCAGGTGGGTGTCCCCTAGTGCTTGCAACTGAGAACCACATAAGCACTGGCACAATCTGGTCCATCCTTCGCAGGTTTCTGTCAACCCCACAGAGCAGCTCTTGGGACTTCTGAAGATCATAAGTCACACAGAGTGGGTCCCCAGTGATCCTGAGGAAGTGAGTTTTAGTCTGGCCACTCTCCATGGATCAGTCAGAGACCCACACATCTACACTAGGATCAACTACATTGTCTAAAGCTTCTGAGCCCCAGGTCCAAGAAATTCTAGAGTGTGGACAGGCAGAAAGTAATCACCTCAGCATTACAGCCCAGGGAGAGCTGAAATCTATCCTCATAAGAAGTGTGAGAAGGCAGGTCCTTTTACCCCTTTGCAACAGAAAATTTGAGGAGATTCTCTAAGAAAATCCAGATCACTGGACTTCTCCAAACTTCTTCTC
Organism: Aplodontia rufa; assembly: GCA_004027875.1. Classification (NCBI taxonomy): domain Eukaryota; kingdom Metazoa; phylum Chordata; class Mammalia; order Rodentia; family Aplodontiidae; genus Aplodontia; species Aplodontia rufa. The sequence goes on along the minus strand of PVKS010011426.1, from coordinate 28,538 downwards.
CTCCGACAAGCTCAACTGTGAAGAATCCCCAGCTAGAAGACAGATTTGAACACATCCCCCCACGGTACATACTTGCTGAACTAGGGGGCAAAATACTTGGAACTTTCCCAACTAGTTTTGTTTTGTTTTTCATGTGCCTCTTGGTTTTTTATGGTTTTTTTTTTAGCAGGGATCCAGATGAAGTATAATATTTTTAAATTGTTCATCTTCTAACTTTTTAAAGTTACTGTGTTTTTTTTTTAATATTCTTTTTTGCTTTATGATTAGTACTGAATTTGGTGTTGGTGGATGTAAATATTTATCCGAGTGTATGTATTGGTGATTGGCTCCTACTTTCCCTATATCTTCTTGAACCCAACTGCCATCCCTATACCATTGGGATCCAACCAGAAAAACATTTCATGATAGCAAAATAGCCCCAGCCTCCGGTGAGCAAAGAGAACCATGCCCCATACTAACCTCTTCTTCCCCTGTACCCTGCTAATTCCTAAATATTAGCACTTTTCTCTCATCCCCACCCAAAGTCTTTACCCCACCTGCACCCCACTTCTATGTTTTCCTTATTCCTAATAGAATAACCTACTCCCCCCTAATCCCTTGTTCCTTTTTAAGTTCTAATATACCTCCCAATTCACCTCCTTGACTTCCTAGTCATGTCTTCTCCCCACTTTCAGAGACCCTGCTATCTGAAGAAACACTCTTCAAAATGGGTACTTGCTTGCTATCATAATATATTGTGAGAGCCCTCTCAAAGAAAACTGCTACTATTGGTACTAGTCATCAGCACATCTGTTTTAGTTGAAACGGATTAGTATCTGCACCTATAGGCTCTCAAGTTCTTGCAGAAAGGTCTGGCATCTTTAGGTCGGTCTTGACCAAATAGCTCCCATCACAACAAAGCAAATCCATAAGAAACTCCAATTACTCCGTCAAGAATAAGGTTGAACTACAAGAAATACTCTCTGTTTCTAAAAATGAGGAAAAGGGGAAATAACTTTCCTCCTCAACCTCATAGCTCTCCACCAAAGGACCTCATAGCCGGGGCCCTAGATGAAAACTAAAGATACTGTATCAACATTATGATTAGTAATTCAATCAAAGAGTTGAGAGAAGAAATAAGGAAAGAGATCAGAGAACCATTTCAACAGATGAGAGACAACTTTTGTAAGAAAATAAGGGAGCAATTTCATGAGATAAAAGATCAGCTATACTAAGAAATAGACATTCTGAAAATAGATGTAGCAGAGTTATCAGGATTGAAAAACACAGTTAACCACATCAAATGTTCACTGGAAAATATCAACACCAGAGTATATTCTACTTAAAATAGAACTTCTTGAAGAACAAACATCAGAAAATGAAAATTGGCTAAGCAAAGTTGAATTCAAAGAGGATAAACAAGATAAGCAACTAATATTACATGATCAGAACTTCCAAATAATATTTGATGAGATGAGGCCTGGAGGAAAACTTCAAACAGCAAACAAGAGGCATTAAGAATCTTTTAAGAGAAATCATCAGTGAGAACTTCCCTCATCTTACAATTGATCCAGAATATTACATCCAAGATGCTCATAGTGCACCAAACAGGCATAATCAAATGAGAAATTCACCAAGACATATCATATACAAAATGAATAACAGAGAAAGTAAATAGAGAATTCCAAAAGCAGCTAGTGAAAAGCCCCAAATCACATTCAGAGGCAAACCAATTCAGATCACTATGGATTTTTCAGAGGAAACAATGAAGGCTAGAAGAGCTTGGAACAACATCTTTCAAGTGTTAAAAAAAATAACAACTTCCACACAAAGATATTATACCTGCAAAAGTCAGCTTCAAATTTGACGGGGAAATTAAATACTTCAACGATAAACTCAAGCTAGCAAGATACATGAACACAAATCCTACACTACAGAATATTCTCAAGGATAATCTCCATTCAGAAGAAAATGCTAATGATACCCTAAATCCTTAAACAAGGGTGGGTCAATAATGATGTTATACACAAACTGATTTCCAAGATGACTCAAAACTCTGTAATTGCCACAAAGTCTGAGACTCAGCCTCCCATATCTATTCTAACTTGCAATGTGAATGGTCTCAATGCCCCAATTAAAAGATACAGACTGGCCCACTGGATCAAAAAACAAAATCCAACAATATGTTGCCTGCAAGAGACACATTTGACACCCAAAAATAGACACAGGCTGAAAGTGAAAGTTTGGCAAAATGTATACCAGGCCTGTGGCCCAAAAAAGCAAGCTGGTGTAGCAATTCTAATTTCTGACAAAATCAATTTCCAACTAAAACTAGTCAGAAAGGACAAAGAGGGACACTTTATCATGCTAAAAGGGACAGTTCACCAAGAAGATATAATGATAGTCAATATTTATGCCCCCAATTACAACCCCCCCAATATATGAAAAAATACTTAAGGACATTAATCCCCTCATTGACCTCAACACAATAGTTCTGGGGGACTTCAACACACCACTATCAACTCTAGACAGATCATCAAAACAAAAAATCAATAAAGATGTCTCCAATCTGAACAACTCTATTAATCAATCAGGCTTAACAGACATTTACAGAATATTCCTTGCTAAGACAGCTGAATTTACCTTCTTCTCAGTGGCTCATGGATCCTTCTCTAAAATAGACCACATCCTAGTTCACTGGGATAATCTTAACAAATATAAAATAGTGGATATAATCCCATGTATTCTGTTAGATAATAATACTATGATCTTAGCACTCAACAACAAGAGAAACAACAGAAACTACTCAAATACTTGGAAATTGAAAAGATGGGCAAAAGAGGAAATGAGAGCAGAAATTAAGAAATTCTTGGAATTAAATGCAAATGAGGAAACAACATACCAAAACTCCTGGGAGAGTATGAAGTCTTTCTTAAGAGGTAAATTTATAGCACTGAGTGCATACATCAAAAATCTAGAAAGAGGTCAGATAAATAGGCTTATGCTTCAACTCAAATGATTACAAAAGGAGGAACAATCCAACCCCAAAGCTAACAGAAGACAGGAAATTACCAAAATCAGAGCTGAAATCAATGAAATTGAGAACAAAAAAACCATACAAACTATTAACAAAACCAAGAGTTGGTTCTTTGAAAAAATAAACAAGATTGACAGACCCCTTGCCAACCTCACTAAAAGGATGAACAAAATGAATCAAATCAACAAAATCAAGATGAAAATGGGGATATCACCACAGACTCATCCAAGATCCAGAAGATTATCAGAACATATTTTTAAATTTATACTCTGCCAAGTTTGATAACCTGGAGGACATGGACAGGTTCTGGGACATATATGACATCTCCACTTTAACACAGGAGGACATTGAAAATCGAAACCAACCTATCACAGATAGCAAAATATAAGCAGCAATCAAAGCTCTTCCAAAAAAGAAAAGCCCAGGTCCAGATGGATATACAGCTGAATTCTACCAAGGCTTCACAGAAGTACTAACACCAATCCTCTACAAGCTCTTCCAGGAAATTGATAGAGTGGGAACACTTCCAAACACTTTTTATGAAGCAAATATTACACTGACTCCAAAATCCAACAAAGACATGTCAAGAAAAGAAAACTACAGACCAATTTCCCTGATGAATATTAATGCAAAAATCCTTAATAAAATTTTAGTTAATCGGACACAAAAGCACATTAAAAAGATAATACATCATGATCAAGTGGGCTTCATTCCAGGAAAACAAGGCTGGTTCAACATATGCAAATCAATATAGAGAGGAAGAGATAATGAAAGGAATAAATGAGAAAACTCAAGAATTAAAAGACTCGATCATTAAATAGATTCACTCAAAAAGGAAGTTACATACCTCAAATCTGCAGTCAATGAAATGTGAGGGACCATGCAAGAATTCAATAATACACTAACTTCAGTAGAAAATAGAACCTCTGCCATTGAAGAAAGAACTTCTGATAATGAACACAGGTTGATCAAGCTAGAGCTCACTGACACCAAAAAAGAAAAACAATTAAGAGATCACGACCAGTATTTCAAGAATGTCTGGGATGAAACGAGAAGGAACAATCTGAGAGTAATTAGAATACAGGAAGAAATTGAGATACACCAATGGTATGAGGAATATTCTCAAAGAGATCATGAAAGAAAACTTTTCCCACATAAAAATAGCATCTGACATGTTCATCCAAGAACCTTACAGGACACTCAATAGGCCTAATCAAAAGAGAAACCCACTAAGACATATCATATTCAAAATGTACAACAGAGACACCAAGGAAACTATATTAAAAGCAGCAAGGGAGAAACGCCAAATCACATTCAGAGGCAAACCAATAAGAATTGTCTGTGACTTTTCAACCCAAACGCTGAAAGCAAGAATGTCTTGGAACAATATCTTTCAATGTTTAAATGACCACAACATGCAACCTAGAATTCTATAGCGAGCAAAGCTCAGCTTCAAATTTGATGGAGAAATAAAAAATTTCCACAATAAAACGAAACTGGCAGAATTTGTCAACAGAAAACCTGCCCTACAAAGAATTCTCAAGGAAATACTCCAGACAGAAGAACAAGCAAATGATACCTAAAACCCACAAACTGAAGAAATTCAGTGAAAGTATCACCCAGCAAGAACTAACCAAGGCAACCACAGAACAAGCTAAATAAGACAAAATGACTACGAAACAATTACACACTTCTACCTTAACACTGAATATGAATGGTCTAAATGCACCATTCAAAAGACACAGACTTGCAGACTGGATCAAAAAACAAAATCCAACCATATGCTGCTTACAAGAAACTCACATAACAGGCAAAAGCATCTACAGATTAAGGGTGAAAGAATGGAAAAAAATCTACCATGCTTACAGCCCAAGAAAACAAGCCAGGGTCGCTATACTTATATCCGACAAAGTAAATTTCAAACATAAATCAATCAAAAGAGATAAAGAAGACCACTACTTAATACTAAAAGGAACCCTTCAACAGGAAGAAATAACCATAGTAAACATTTACTCTCCAAACAACAATGCAACCAACTACATGAATAAATTACTTCATGACATCAAACCATTCGTGGATCACAACACAATAATACTGGGAGACTTCAACACTCTGCTATCACCATTAGCAGATCATAAAAACAAAAAAATCAATAAAGAAATGTCCAGCCTAAATAACTCCATAAACCAAATGGACTTAATAGAGATATATAGAATTTTCAATCCCAAGTTAGCGGAATACACCTTCTTCTCTGAAGCACATGGATCCTTTTCCAAAATAGACCATATTCTGGTTCATAAAGATAATCTCAGTAAATGAAAAAAAGTAGACATTATTCTATGTATCCTCTCAGACCACAATGCTACAGCCCTAGTGATCAAGAGCAATAACCATAACAAAAAACACACATATTCATGAAGATTGAATAATACTCTATTAAATGAAGAATGGATCCAAGAAGACATGAGAGAAGTAATCCAACAATTCTTGGAAAAGAATGAAAATGAAGACACAACATATCAAAACCTCTGAGACAGCATGAATGCTTTCCTAAGGGGAAAATTCTCTTCCAGGGAAAATTTCCTGGAAGAGCTTGTAGAGGATTGTAGCACTGAGTGCCCACATTAAAAATGAAGAGAGATCCAAAAAAAAAATAAACTTATGCTTCATCTCAAAGTCCTTCAAAAGGAAGAACAATCTAACCCCAAAGCCAGCAGAAGACAGGAAATAATCAAGATCAGAGCTGAAATCAATGAAATTGAAAATAAAAAAAACAATAAAAAGACTTGATGAAACAAAGAGCTGGTATTTTGAAAAAATAAACAAGATAGGCCCCTAGTGAATCTAACTAAAAGAAGGAGAGAAATGAAGCAAATCAATAAAATCTCCAATGAAAATGGGTCAATCACCACTAACCCCATGGAAATCCAACAAATTATAAGATCGTATTTTGAAAACCTATACTCCTCCAAATTACATAACTTGGAAGAAATGGATAAATTTCTTGACACATACAACATCCCTAAATTGAATCAGGAGGATTTTGAATTTCTAAATAGCCCAATCACAGGCACTGAAATCCATATTGCAATTAAAAGTCTACCAGAGAAGAAAAGCCCAGGACCTGATGGCTTCTCTGCTGATTTTTACCACACTTTTGAGGAGGAACTAACACCTCGCCTTATTAAGTAATTTCAAGAAATTGAAAAGGAAAGAATGTTCCCATCCACTTTTTATGAAGCAACCATAACTCTGATACCAAAACCCAACAAGGATACATCAAGAAAAGAAAACTACAGACCAATATCCCTCATGAACTTGGATGCAAAAATCCTTAATAAAGTGCTAGCAAACCATATTCAAAAACTTATCAAGAAATAATCCATCATGATCAAGTGGGCTTCATCCCAGAAATGCAGGGGTGGTTCAACATACGCAAAACAATTAACGTAATTCACCACTTAAATAGAATTAAGACAAAAACCATATGATCATCTCAATGGATGCAGAAAAGGCCTTTGATAAAATCCAGCACCCTTTTATGTTCAAAACTCTAGAGAAGATGGGGTTCAAAGGACTATTTCTGAACTTTGTAAAGGCTATATATGCTAAACCCTCAGCTGGTATAACACTAAACAGAGAAAAGCTGAAAGCATTTCCACTAAAATCAGGAACAAGACAAGGCTGTCCGCTCTCACCACTTTTATTCAATATTGTTTTTGAAACCCTAGCTGGAGCAATTAGGCAAGAGAAAGAAATCAAACAAATAAAAATAGGAAGAGAGAAAGTCAAACTCTCTCTTTTTGCTCTTGATATGATCCTGTATCTGGAAGATCCAAAAAATTCCATCAGTAAATTGCTTGAACTCATAAATAGATTTAGCAAAGTGTCAGTATACAAGATCAATGCACATAAATCAATAGCTTTCCTATACACTAATAATAATAGGACTGAGGAAGAAGTCAGGAAATCAGTCCCTTTCAAAATATCTTTGAAAAAAATAAGATGGAACGATGTTCCATGCTCTTGGTTGGGAAAATTAATATTTAAAAAATGGCCATTCTACCAAAAGGTTTATATAGACTTAATGCTACCCCTATAACAATACCTATGTCATTCTTTACAGACATAGAAAAAGAAGTTCTCAAATTCATTTGGACAATAAGAAACCTAGAATTGCCAAAACATTACTAAGCAAGAAAGATGAAACAGGTGGTTTTGCCATACCAGGTTTAAAACTATACTATAGAGCCGTAGTAACAAAGAGAGCATGGTACTGGTATCAACACAGGAAAGACCAACGGAATAGAATAGAAGACCCCGAAGCAAATCTTCAAATCTTTAAACATCTGATTTTTGACAAAGGGGGACAAAATATTACATGAAGGAGTGACAGCCTATTCAAAAAATGGTGCTGGACAAACTGATCAGCCACTTGCAGAAAGTTGAAATTAGACCCATATCTTTCTCCTTTCACGAGAATCAAATCAAAATGGATCAAGTATCTAGGAATTAAACCAGCTACCTTGCAAATGATAGAAGACAAAGTAGGTCCAACACTTCAGCATTTGGGAGTAGGCAAAGACTTTCTGAACATGTCTCCAAAAGTGAAGGAAGTAAAGCCAAAAATCAGTGAATGGGATGCCATAAAGCTAAAAAGCTTTTGTACTGCCAAGGAAACAATCATAAGAGTCAAGAGGTTTCCTATGGAAATGGAGAGAATCATCAGCTATGATTCCTCTGACAGGGGTCTCATATCCAGAATCTACAAAATCCTCAAAAATCTCAACTATAAAAACACTAACAGCCCAATTAATAAATGGGCAAAGAGCTAAATAACAACTTTTCATCAGAGGACATTGATCAAGCCAATGAATACATGAGAAAGTGCTCGAAATCTCTAGTAATCAAAGAAATGCAAATGAAAAACACATTAAGATATAACCTTACGCCAGTCAGATTGGCAAAAATGAAGAAAATAAACAATAATAGATGCTGGAGGGGCTGTGGAGAGATAGGCACACTAACACACTGTTGGTGGAGCTGCAGACTGGTACAGCCCCTCTGGAAAGCAGTGTGGAGAATCCTCAAAAAACTAGGGATGAGCCCACCATACAAACCTGCTATTCCACTCCTGGGTATCTTTCCAGGGGATTTAGAATCAGCACATTATAGTGACACAGCAATATCTATGTTCATAGCAGCTCAATTTACTATTGCTAGACTATGGAAATAACCCAGATGTCCCTCACTGGATGAATGGATCCAAAAGCTGTGGTACATATATACCATGGAATATTACATAGCAATTAGAAACAATGATATTGCAGCCTTTGAAGGTAAATGGATGGCTATGGAAGAAATTATGCTTAGTAAGATCAGCTTAACCCAGAAAACCAAGGGTTGAATGTCTCCACTCATCTGTGGAGGTTGGAACTAGACCCTGACTATTCAGAAAGGTGGTATATTATCATGTGTTAAATCCAGATAAGGTGTAAGGTTATATAGCCTAATACATTTTTAGTGATATTGTGGGTAAGGGAAGGGTGGGATATGGGTGGGAAACTGGGGGACACTCCTGGGGGTAAATCTAGTATCCAGAAACTATACACATTTTATATTATTTTGTTAAAAATTTGTATGGTTGGGGCTGGAGTGGTGGCTCAGAGGTTTTGGCGCTTGCCTGGCAAGCACGAGGACCCGGGTTCAAACCCCAGCACGACGTACACAACTAAGTGTTGAAGCAACTAAGGCCATGTGAAAAACTAAATAAAGTTATTTCTCTCTTTCTCTGTCTCTCTCACTGTCACTCTCCCTTTAAAAAAAAATTTGTATGGTTGTTCAAAAATAAAAAATAATATATATGCAAATCAATAAATGTGGTTCACCACATAAACAGAATTAAAAACAAAAATCATATAATCATCTCAATTGATGCAGAGAAGACTTTTCATAAAATTCAACACCCTTTTATGCTCAAAACTCTGGAAAAACAGGGATCAAGGGAAGATACTTTAACTATGTCAGATGCATTTATGACAGACCCATAGCCAACATTATCCTCAATGGAGAAAAACTGAAAGCATTTCTACTGAATTCATGAACAAGACAAGGCTGTCCGCTTTTCTCTCTCTTGTTCAATATAGTCCTTGAAACCCTTGCCAGAGCTATCAGGCAAGACAAGGAAATCAAAGGAATTTGTATAGGAAAAGAGGAAGTTAAGTTATCTCTATTTGCTGATGACGTGATTCTATACCTAGAAGACCCAATAACATCGGCCAGAAAACTCCTGGAGCTTATAGGCGATTTCAGCAAAGTATCTGGCTACAAGATCAACTCCAGTAACTCACTAGATTTCCTTACTCCTGGAACAAATCCGCAGAAGAAGAAATCAGGAAATCTCTCCCATTCACCACCTCCTCCAAAAAAATAAAATACTTGGGTATTAACCTTACAAAGGATATTAAGGACCTCTACAAAGAAAACTATCAAACATTAAAAAAAGAAATTACAGAAGATCTAAGTAGATGGAAAAACATTCCAGGATCATGGTTCGGCAGAATCAATATAATCAAAATGGCCATTCTACCCAAAGCCCTATACAGATTTAAAGCAATCCCCATCAAGATACCAATGGCATTCTTCACAGATATAGAAAAAGCAATTCTCAAGTTCATATGGAATAACAGGAGACTTAGACTAGCCAAAACTTTACTCTACAGAAAGAAGAAGTAAGGGGGTATCTCAATCCCTGACCTGAAATTATATTACAGAGCTGTAGTAGCAAAAACAGCATGGTATTGGTATCAAAACAGAACTGAAGACCAGTGAAACAGAATAGAAGATCCTGGGACAAACCCCCATATCTTTAACTATTTGATATTTGATAAAGGGGCAAAAGCATAGTGAAAGAAAGATAGTCTGTTCAACAAATGGTGTTGGACAAATTGTACAGCCATGTGAAGACAACTGAAGCTATATCCTTATCTTTTGCCCTGCAAAAGAATTAAATCAAAATGGGTCAAAGATCTGGATATTAAGCCAACAACTTTAAACTTACTAGAAAAAGAAGTAGGGTCAACACTACAACACATAGGAGTCGGCAACTACTTCCTTAACAAAACTCCCATGACTCAAGCAGCAAAGTCAAGAATAAATGAATGGGATGCAATTAAACCAAAAAGTTTTTTCACAGCTAAAGATCTAGTCAAGAGCATCATGAGAGAACCTGCAGAATGGGAGAAAACCTTTGCCTGCTACTTCTCAGACAGAAGGCTAATATTCAGAATATACAACGAACTAAAGAAACTAAACACCAAAATCACAAGTAATCCAATCAATAAATGGGCTACAGATCTAAAAAGAAACTTCTCACCAGTGGAAGTCCAGAAAGCCCATAAATATATGAGAAAGTGCTCTACATCATTAGCTATAAGGGAAATGCAAATCACAACTACAATGAGATACCTCCTCACTCCTGTTAGAATGGCAAAAATGAAAATTCTAACAGCAACAGATGCTTGAGGGGCTGTGGGAAAAGAGGAACACTGTCACACTGCTGGTGAGACTGCAAACTGGTTCAGCTACTGTTGAAAGCAGTGTAGAATCCTCAAAAAATTAGGGATGGAACCACCTTATGACCCAGCTATCCCACTCCTGGGTATTTTCCCAAAAGAATTAGAAACAGCATATTATAATGATGTGGCTTAATCAATGGTTATAGCAACTCAATTTACTATAACTAGACTATGGAACCAACCCAGATGCCCCTCACTCAATGAGTGGATACAAAAACTTTGATACATATATACAATGGAATACTACTTGGCCATTAGAGAAGATGATATTATGGCTTTTGAAATCAAATGGATGGAGATAGAAAGAATTATGCAAAGTGAAGTATCCCAATCTCAGAGATTCAAGGGCCAAACGGTTTCTCTCATGTGTGGAAGCTAGAATATATTGAGAAGCAGTATGTTAGATGGCTAAGCTAATAATAACCTCAAATTTTATGATTCTTAATGCAACAGTGGGATGATTGCCTAGGATACCTGGTGGCGTAGGGTAGGAGACAGGGTGAGGAAGGGCTTGGAAGATTATCTAGGAGACTGGAGGGTGGGAATATGGGGGAATCATATCAGAAAGAGATCTCTGACCTCCATGTGATATCCATTTATCTAAGGAGTTTTTTGGGGGGAAACAGCAACATGGGGAATCCAAGCTAGGCATCCATGACATGGCATTAACCTTGGATAACTAAGTATATATACATTTGTTCTTGAATGTTTGATAATGTTTTCCCCTTAATTGTAACTCCATATTCATCAAATAAATTTTTTAAAAAAGAAAAGAATAGGAAGAGTGGAAGTCAAACTATGACTTTTTGCTGACTACATGACCCTATATGTGGAATATCCCAAAAACTCCACCAGAAAATTGCTTGAGCTTATAAACAGATTTAGAAAACTAGCAAGCAAACAAGATCAACATCCATAAATCAATAGCTTTCCTATTCACTAAAAATAATAAGGCAGAAGAAGAAATTAGGAAATAGGTCTCATTCCCAATATCCTCAAAAATAATAAAATACTTGGGAACAAATCTAACAATGAAAGTAAAAGACCTCTACAATGAAAATTATCAAACATTGAATAAAGAAATGGAAGACATAAGAAGACGGAAAGATGTTCAATGCTCTTGATTAGGCAGAAATAATATAATTAAAATGGCCATTGTGCCAAAAACACTGTACAGATTCAATGCAATTCCCATCAAGATACCAATGTCATTCTTTGCAATATAGAAAAAGCCATTCTCAGAATCATTTGGAAGAACAAGAAACCCAGAATAGCCAAAACATTATTAAGAAAGAAAAACAAAACAGGTGGTTTTGCAGTACCAGTTTTAAAATTATGCTATAGAGTTGTTTTAACCAAAAAAAAAAACATGATTCATGTATCAAAATAGGAATGAAGACCAATGAAATAGAAGTCTCTGAAACAAACACACAAATCTTTGAACATCTGATATTTGACAAAGTGGGTAAAAAAAAAAATAACATGGAGGAAAGGTAGCCTATTCAACAAATGGTGCTAGACAAACTGCACAGGCATTTTCAGGAAGTTGAAATTATATTCTTATCTCTCACTTTGCACAAAAATCAAATCAAAATGGATCAAGGAACTAGGACTTAAACCAGCTACCATACAACTTCTAGAAGAAAACTTAGGACCAATACTCCAGCATATGTGATTTAGCAACCACTTCCTCAACAAAACTCCCAAAGTGAAACAATTAAATCAGGAATTAATGACTGGGATGACATTAAATTTAAAAAAAAATTTTGCTCAGACAAGGAATTGGTCAAAACTGTCATCAGAGAACCTACAGAAGGGGCAATACACATGTCCTATGATTACTCTGATAGGAGACTAATATCCAAAATTTACAAAAAACTAAAAACACTGGATATCAAACACACAAACAATCCAATCAATAAATGGACCACAGAGATAAATCACTAGTAATCAGAGAAATGCAAATCAAAACCACATTAAGATTTTACCTTACTCCAGTCAGACTGGCAAAGATGAAGAATATAAACAACAGAAGCTAGAGGGGTTGTGGTGAGAGAGGAACACTAGTACATTGTTGGTGGAACTGCAGACTGGTACAGCCACTCTGGAAAGCAGTGTGGAGATCCTCAAAAAAATTATTGGGGCTGGAGCAGTGGCTCAGTGGTTTCAGCGCTTGCCTGGCAGGCACAAGGACCGGGATCAAACCCCAGCACCATGTACACAACTGAGTGTTGAAGCAACTAAGGCCATGTGAAAAACTAAATAGAGTTATTTCTCTCTTTCTCTGTCTCTCTCATTGTCCCTCTCTTTTAAAAAAAAATTATTATTGAATCTACCATACAAACCAGCTATCCCTCTTCTGGGTATTTTCCCAGTAGAGATTGAATCAGCACAGTATAGAAGGAGGCACAGGATAATGATACAAATGAGAGATAACATAAAATAAAATAAAAACATATTGATATAAAACCTAGCATTGCTAAGGCAGGGACAGGCAAAATATCTACATTTAAAAAAAATTTTTTTAAAAGGAAGTAAGTATGTATGTGCATACATGTACATTAACCAATTAGCAGCGTAAGAACACACACAAAAGGAAAAAGGAAAAGTCCAATCAGGCCTCAGGGGCTTTGCTGTGTGATTACTATTCTGGAGAGATTAAATGTATAAACACTGAAGCCTGGCTTTTGCTGGTCTTGCTGGAAATCAGAATCCCAGGAATCTAGGATTCTTGTCCTGGGGTGGGGACACAGTCCCTCACCAACATTGCTGCCCACAAACACAGCCTTCCCAGACTTCCTGGGCTAAGTGTCTGAGCACACTTGGCACCCATCTGTTCAGTCTCCCAACCCACTTCAGCTGGTTACGTGAGCCACCAGGCCCAAAGGGCTCCTTCACTTTGTCAACTTGAATCCTTTTGGGCAAAGTATTCCCAGTACCTGTTTGCATTTGTTTACCTACGAACTCCCTAGCTGTCCAGGCAGGGCAGGTGGAGCTGCCTGCTAAGATCTCCAGGCTCCTGCAGACCCTGCCTCCTCAACTTAGCAACTGCCAGCTTTCCCTGGCAGGATTAGAAACACATTGTAGTCTATGTGCAGTACTGAGCCTGAGTTCAGCAAAGGACTGGTAGCCATGTTGGAACTGTCCTTCATTATATTTCTGTGCTCTTCTCTCCCTCTTTGCTGAGCCTGTGATGCTAACACTACTGCCACAGTTCTTGCTGCCAGTAGCCACCTCGACCCACTGAGGTTTTTCTTCCTGGATTAATGTAACCAAACCACTGACTCTCTAATATTCTTTGTTTGTTTAATATTGAGTTTCAGTCAATTTTTCTCTTCACCCACCTCACAGTAGGGCAGTACTCCTACTGTTCATGTCCTGCATCATGGAGCAAGTACAAATGCAGCCATCCTGCAGCATGCCATCTTCTGGTTTCACTGGATCATGATTGTTAATTCTGCCAGTCGATGTCTTTTAATAGGAGATTTGAAGCCATCTGCATTAAATACTATTATAGAGAGATATTTATCTCTAATGTTTAGTTTGGTCCTGTTATTTGTCCATTTTTGATTTCTGGGGTTTGTTGTGATTACTTCTGTACGCAGGATTTTTGTAGAGACAATAATTCATTGAGTTTGTTTATCTTGGAAGGGTTTTAATTCTTTTTCAATTTTGAAAGATAGCTTTGCTGGATACAGAAATCTTGGTTGACAGCTATTTTATTTCAGGATTGGAACACATCCCCCCAAGCCCTCTCAAATTTTAGAATTATTTTGGGCATTTGGGGATTTTAATTATGATATGTTGTGAAGAGGTTCTTTATTATCTTGTCTTTTAGGGGTTCTGAATGTTTTCTCTATCAGGATTGCCATCTCATTCTCAAGGTTTGGAAATTTTTCTGTTATTATTTCCATGAAGAAGTTATCCATTTTATTAGCACACAACTCAGAATTCTCTTATTTCCAATGATTTTTAAATGTTTTCTGTTAATGTTGTCCCAGAGTTCTTATATATTCCTGTTATTGTTACTTGTTTTCTTTTCTTTAATAGTGTGTGAATGTTCAAAGCTATCCAGTTTGTCATTCACCTCAGAGATTCTGTATTGAGCAAGTTCTACTCTATTAGAAGAAATACTTTCAACTGCACATTGTATTGGATTTATTGGTCTTTCACTTCCAAGATTTCTTTTGGTTCTTTTTCAATATCTCTGTCTCCCTATTTAATATCTCATTCATATCCTGTATTGACTTTTTAATTCATTTAATTATGTTTCTATATTCTCTTGGAATTCACTGATCATTTTTACTCATGTTTTTTAATTCTTCATATGATATTTCATCCACTTCAATATCTTTGGAGTCAGTTGCTGGTGAATTAGTATCTTTAGCAGGAATCATGTCACCTTGTTTTTTCATATATCTTGTATTCCTGTGTTGGGTTTTATGAATCTGTACGGATTCATTTCTCTGCCATTTTATGGCATGGCCTTCTCTTGCCAAAGTGTTCTGAAGCAATATAGATTGAGAACCTTTTGTAGGTGTGATATCCACATCCTTTGTGTTAATTCTGTTTTTTCTGTAGGATTAGGTGGGACCTAATCATGAGTAGGAACTGAAGGCTCAATTCTAGCCATTTGTACTTAAGGCCTGGTCATTTGGTTTGGGACCTTGTCTTGTCTACTATTTTAATTAATGTATACCTGAAGCTTGAGTGTTATTAATGTGTGTGTGCAGCAAGGTGTCCTGTCTTTTGGCTGAGTTTAGTTCAGTAGCAGTCTCTCCCCTGGGAATTGTAGTGCCCATGTATTTTCCCATTTCCTCACAGAAAAAGGAAAACAAACAAAAGCAACAACCAATTCAAACAATATACAGTATTAAAATAAATACCCAGTGCCTGCTATGACACCCACAATGCTAATTACCACAAAAACAGAAATGATAGGGTCAGCAATTACCAGCAGCTAAAACAATGAAAAACTATGTACTATACCTGCCATTAATCTGCAAGTGCTATCTATGTCATGAACAGCAGTAATAACTGCAACAACATGAATGATGGGGACAGGAATTATATGAATCAAATAGTTCTAAAAGATGGTAAAAATATGTTTCAATAAGAGAAAAGAAAATTTGAGAAGATAGAAGAGTGCTTAGAATATTGAAAATGATAACAGAGAATACTGAAGAGATGTAGCAAGTAATGATTATAATAAAAGAGAAATAGTATGGAAAAACAAAGTAAAGAGAGAAAAAAAGAAAACAGAAGAATTTGACTATTAAAGGGAGACAAAGGAAGAGAAAGAAGAACAAACAAAAACAAAATGAAAAAGTGAAAAGACTCAAGAGATAACCGAAGAAAAATAACTACTTTATCAAAATGATAAAAATGAGGGGAGAGAATCAAATACACACACACACACAGACACACACACACACAAACACATATGTTCATAAACCAAACAGCACAGCAAATAAAAAGGAAAAAGGATTCTTAATGAAAAATGAAAGAATCATCTTCATTAAGGTGGTCAAAAGAGTTCATAATAATGGATGGTTAATGCTTATGCCCAACTGTCCTTTCTGTATCTTCTTGGATTATGTACAAAGCAAGAGAGTAGTGCTGGGACTTGTTAACCCCTTCCTCTTTTTGTGTTGCTCACCAAGATGCCAGTTGGAGTGGACTAAAGTTGAAGCTGGTTGAAATAGCTCTGTTTCCCTTCTCACCAGCGTAAGGAAGAATGGAATAGGAAATACTGTCAACTGAAGTCTTATCTGCACAGACCAGATTGATGCACTCTGAGGGCAGGGATGCTGCAGAGTTCTATGAAGGGATTTCTGGAAGTTGGGGCTTAGATATATTCAGGACTTAGGGGCTTTATTATGTGGTATATGCTTCTAAGAGATTATATCAACACACCCCCTAGGGCAAGACAGATGTCGATCTCTACTGGGATTT
Source organism: Aplodontia rufa (assembly GCA_004027875.1). Lineage (NCBI taxonomy): Eukaryota > Metazoa > Chordata > Mammalia > Rodentia > Aplodontiidae > Aplodontia > Aplodontia rufa. The sequence continues at coordinate 11,990 of PVKS010011426.1, read as the reverse complement.
TGGATTTCAGGAACCTCCTAAGACTTCTATTCACAGGACAGGGGAGCCAATCATCTACACACTCTGATGCCCACTAACACAGCTTCCCCAGGTTTAGTCCCTGAGTTTCTTAATACTAGCCTGTTCAGATTTCCAACCCTCTTTAGCTGGTCATGTGAGGTTCCAGACTCAAAGAGAAAGCTAGTTGGCCTCCCCTTCAATTTACTTTCTTGAATCCCCAGGGGTACAACTTTCTTTATACCTGTTTCATTCACTAGGTACACCCTAGGCCACATTAGGCACTTGCTGGAACAGTTCAACAATGTTTGCTATGTTCTCCCAGGCTGCAGCCTGGCCTCTTAAAGATAGCTCTTGCCTCAGCTCTCTGTTTGTCAGCGGAGAAGAACACAGCACTTTTTGTGCACCAGTTCACTGTGCAGCCTATGGATCAGGTAAATTCAGGCTGCTTTTCTGATCTACAAGCTTTTTCACATCAAATCTTTCCATTGTTTTTCCCTCTGTGTTATCCCTCCCATTTGTGTTAAAGGAGTACTGCTGCCACTGTTTTACCACCTTTACTCCAGTGAACTCTTTCTTATTCTTTGTTAAATAAACTCAAATTTCTGAATCTCTAAGACACTATGAGTATCCAGTATTAAATTTTAGTAAAATCCCTCTTTCACCCACCCCATTGAGAAGTGGCATTTCTGCTGCTTGAATCCTGAGCCATGGAATAATTGGAAATGCAGCCTTCCTTTAATATGCCATCATGAATTTTCTCATGATTTAATTCTTAAATGCCTTCCTTTTAACATGATCACATTGTTGATTAAGTTTCAACATATAAATTTTGTATATACGTTCAGAACATAACAATTTACATATTATACTCCATTTCAATTATGAAATAGAAACCTGGATTATAAAATATTCTGAGAAGATTTTACTTTTAATATTAATAGATATGGTATTTATAGTTTTTAAAAATTAATCATTTTCTAGTCCAGGCCACAGCACACACCCAAGAGAGACCAGAGAAGGATCCCCACCTGGAACAGTGCCTGCACACCTGATGCCCAACATGGTTATCTGGGCCTCTTCTGGAACAAAACCAACACACAGGACAACCCTGGGTAGGACCCACATCTGGAGCATCCCTCTTCCTACTGAAGGGCCAGCCTAGGCCTCATATGGTCCAGGCCTTAGGACAGCCCAGGACAGAACACAGGAGGATTCTCTGCTGTAGCAGCACCCACCCACCCAATGCCTAATATGCTAGTCCAGGCTTCTGGTCCCCACCCAAGACAACCTGGGTTTCAGATCAGTGACCTTGAGCCTAGATCCAAAAGATAGAACAAAATGAGGCTCCAAGCAGAAGTAGCTTTCTAGAAGAAGGTGATCATCAAAGGGTTGGTATCTGATCAGACCCTTTGACTTGCAAGGAAAAACTATCTGGAGGCCTGCCTACCCTCCCTACGGGGAATCTCATTCAGAGATCCAGAAGATGCTCTTCAAAAATGAAGAATCAAACTAGAAAAGGTTCACATCAAACCCACAACTCTCCTAAAAAAGAGCCCATGGATAGCAAGTGGGATGAAAACCTAGAAAGAAATTATCAATGATCTGATTACTAAAAAGAACAATGAACTAAAAGAAGATATAATGAAGGGACTAAGTGAGAAAACTCAAGAGATGAAAAATTCTATTATCAAAGAAATAGACATACTGAAAAAGGAAGTAACAGAGCTAAAATCTTCAGTCACATTAGAGGAACCATGGAAGAATTTGATAATAGACTAACTTATATAAAAAACAGAACCACACCACTTGAAGAAAGAACATCCAACAATGAGGATAGGCCGAGTAAGCTTGAGCACACAGATGACAAAAAAGAAAAAAAAAAACTCAGAAAGCACGAGCAAAAATTTTCAAAATGTCTGAGATGAAATCAGAAGAAACAATCTAAGGGTATTTGAGATACATGAAAAAATTGAAACACAAATGAATGGCATCAAGAAAATTCTCAATGAAATAGTTAAAGAAAATTTTTCTCATATTAAAATAGAATCAGATGTGTGTAGGATAGTATATATGATGGAATAAGAGCAAGTCCTCTGAAAGGTTAACATATGATGATGAAGACATAGTCATGGGATGAAATTCTCAAGAATGCCTGAGAACTTAGACCTTAACAGGAACACCTATGGCTGGTCTAACTCCCATGTGAAGATAACAATATTATTCAATAATAGTTTATATTCGGGTGAAGAGAGTAAAACTTCTGGAGAGAAGAAGGATAAAGATGTTATGTGACCTGAGTTTATGATTAGGTGAAGGACACAGACTCTTAGAAGTAGAGATGCAAGACATCTTGTATAGACAGACAAAAGCTACAAACAAGGTATCCATAGCCAATGTTTCATTGCTTGCTGAATTGTAAACTATCACAACTGAACTGTAAACTATCACTACTAACTTGTGAGCTATCCTAAGAAATAAATAGCTGCACAGAATGTCACTGGCACTCTTGTGCAGTCTTACCTTGAGTCCCCTAGTTTCCCGCCTCAGTTCTTTGGCAGTATCAAAGAGGTGATTGCGAGCACCTCTCCCAGATATGTTCATCTGAGAAGTATATAAGACACCCAATAGGCCTAATCAAAACAGAAGTTCACCAAGACACATCATACTCAAAATGTATAACAGGGAAATCAAGGAAAAGCTGCAAGAGAGAAACACCAAATCACCTTCAGAGGCAAACCAATAAAGGACCATGTTTGACTATTCAGCTCAGACTCAATAAGCAAGATATGGAAAAAGATCTTTCAATATCTCAAAGACCACAACCTGCAGCCAAGAATACTATACCCTGTGTGCGCATGCACACAAACGTGGCTCATGCCATGAATCGTGACCTGCTCTTGACCTGCTTAAGATAAGGGGAGCAAAGAATTCTGTTGAGAAGCAGCTGACCACATGTATCAGGAAATAGCTGGGAACCTGGGGCATTGCGACCTAAACAGGTGTTGTTTTCAAAGCTCGCTGGGAACTTAGAAATGTTTATGCTTGCCTGAGAACCATGGTGTATTCTGGGGACTTGTTTTGGCTTCTTCATGTTAGAAAAACACACTGGGAAAATATAAAGAGGACCTGACCAAAAATAAATGGATACATAGGAAAAAAGAAGCTTCTTTGTGTGTGTGTGTGTGTGTGTGTGTGTGTGTGTGTGTGTTTTCTTCTTTAGTCATCTTCGCTGCCAAGTGTTCACCAGGAATTTAAGATTGTCAGCAGGCTCTGACAATACCCAGCAAAATTTAGCTTCAAATTTGATGGAGAAATAAGAATACTTC
>PVKS010011425.1:0-56792 GCA_004027875.1 Aplodontia rufa | reverse complement strand
CAATGATATTGCAGCCTTTGAAGGCAAATGGATGGCTATGGAAGAAATCATGCTGAGTAAAATCAGCTTAACCCAGAGAACTAATGGTCGATTGTCTCCACTCATCTGTGGAGGTTGGGACTAGACCCTGACCAGTGAGAAAGTTGGTCTATTATCATATGTTAAACCCAGATAAGATATAATGCTATACAACATAATCCTTTTTTAGAGATATTGGGGGAAGGGGATGGGAGGGATAAGGGTGGGTAATTGGGGGGGCTCTCCTGGGGGTAATTGTAATATCCAGAATCTATATACATTTGATATTATTTTGTTAAAAACTTGTATGGTTGTTCAAAAATAAAAAATAATATTTAAAAATGTCATTAGAAAAGGAAAAAAAAGAAAGAGGGACAGAGAGACAGAGAGAAAGAATCAACTTTATTTAGTTTTTCATGTTACCTTTGTTGCTCTGACACTTTGCTGTGTATGTGGTGCTGGGGTTTGATCTTGTGTACTCACGCATGCCAGGCAAGCACTGCAACTGCAGAGCCACTGCTCCAGCCCCCCATTAATTTCAGGTTGATTATTCTCTTGGAGGTTTCGCAAGACTCACCAGAATAGTTCTTACTCTGTTTTTATTGCTATAACAAAATACTAGAGCCTGGGTAGTTTATAATGAACAGATTGGCTTACAGTTCTGGAGGCGAGGAAGTCCAGGATGGAGGGGCAGCATCTGGTGCGGGTCTTCGTGTTACGCTGGCGTGAGGCAGAAGGAGGGCAGAAGCCAGGAGCAAGTCCAAACATAGGCTCAACTTGCATTGGTTATTAGAAACTCACTGTGGTCAGAGGATTTGAATCAAAAAGCTCATCCTCTGTAGAGCAATTAATAGCAGTTAGAGATCTGATGGCTGTCATTGATAATGAAAAATAAAAATGAAAAAGAATCCACCCCCACAATAACTGTTATTTAATTCATGAGGGCAGAACACTCATTACTTAAACAGCCCTTAAAGGTTCCAGTTTTCAACACTCTTTCATTGGAGATTAAGTTCCCAAAGCATATGCTTTGGGGGGCACATTCAAACCACAGCATTATGGCTAGAATACATACACACACACATCTATCTATCTATCTATCTATCTATCTATCTATCTATCATCTATATTTAATCTTAATATATTATGTAATATAAAAGCATATTATTCGTATATTATGAATTATATATAATGTATAGTTAGCTAAATTTGTGTATATATGTGTGTGTGTGTGTACACCTATAGCAAGAGGATACAGAACAAAAAGAACAAAATCAGCAACAGTGAGAGGCAAAGTCCAGAGGAGACCAGGCAGGAGCTCCCTGAGTCCTCTCCTGAGGAAGTCACACAGGATGCACAAAACTCCTCCAGCTGGTAGTGATGACTGCAAGATATTGTCAACCAGGGAAGCTCATTAGAGACTATGTGCCCAGGGTTTTTATTATTTTATCGAGGGATTATCACCTAGGCATCCTTTGCTTGTACATGTAAAATTCTAGGCTTATAAAAGAAAAGCAGGTGTTCTAAATAAATAATATTGTTTGCACAAGCAATTTAGGTACAGTAAATCTCTCATCACTTATGCTGAAATCCAAGATCCTAGACAATGGCCAAAGGGCCAACCTTGAAAGGAAAACACCTAAAGCCTAGCAGTCATATCTGTTATGTTACTTTTTGTTTTTTTTGTACCAGAGATTGAACCTAGGGGTGCTTAACCACTGAGCCATAGCCTCAGCTCTTTTTATTTTTTGTTTTGAGACAGGGTCTCATTAAGTTTCTCAGGGCCTCACTAAATTGCTGAGGCTGGCTTTGAACTTGTGATCCTCTTTCCTCAGCCTTCTGGGATACTGGTTTACAGGCATGCACCACAGAGCCTAGCTTTCTTTTCTCTTTCTTTCTTTCTTTCTTTCTTTCTTTCTTTCTTTCTCTCTTCTTTCTTTCTTTCTTTCTTCTTTTTTGCACCATGGTTTCTATAGAGATTTGACCCTCTAGTCATGCTTATGATTACATCGAGAAATATGAAATATGATTATATCTCCTTTCTTGTGCAACTTTTTGTTTCCCCAGTCAATAATCACTTCTTTTTTGTTTATTGTTATTATTTGCTCATTTAGTTTTCTAGGTCGCTATTACTAAATCTTCTCCCCAAAGGCCAACAGAATTCTAAAAGAGTGGTTAAGCAATGAGATTTGGAAGGTAACTTGGGGGCATATTATAGAGTATTTTGCCTCATCTGCTGTGGACTGAATGTTTCTGCTTCTCCAGATTCATAAGTTGAAATTCTGACCATCAATGCATCGTGATTAGGAAATAGGGCTTTTGGGAAATACTGGGTCATGTCATATTGAATGGAATCAGTACTGTTGGGAGAAGAAAGTGAGAGAGCTTGCCTTGTGAGGACACAAGGGAAGGCAGCCACCTGCCACCAGGAAGCAGCCATCACAGATAGCTGCACCTTGAACTTGGACCTCCCAGCTTCTAGAACTAAGAGAAATACTTGTGTAAGTCACCCAGCCTGTGGCTTTTGTTACAGCAGCCAGAATGGACTAAAACATCAAGCAAAATAATTTTGAGATTGTTTTTCTTTTCTTTTGTTTTTGGTAGGCTTTGAAAAGCATCCACAAGGTTTAACAAGAGAGATTTGATTAAATTCAGTTTTTAGAAAGATTGGTTTGCGAGTAGGACCCCTTCCTTTAACTCTTTTTCACTTACCAGTCAAAAGGTGAGCGGGTAACCCCTGCTCCCACCCCATGCCACCATGAGATCCTCAGCATAATGTGCTGCCTTGCCCCAGGTTCAAATGCAATGAGGCCAACTCATCATGGACCAGAGCCTCTGGAACCACGAGCCCAAATAAACCTTTTAGTTATTTAAGTTGATTATCTTAGGTATTTGCTATAGCAACAGAAAGCTGGCCAAGATAGCATCTTCTTGTGTTGTCCTTGCCCTTCTTGGGATGCTATGAGGTGATGCAGTGCCTACCTGATGACATGAAGTGAGGGAATTAAATGGCATCGTGACACAGCATTGGGCTGTATTGGCCATCTGAGGATATATCAGAAGGCGTATAGTCAGCTTCAGGGGATTCTAGATGATCTTCCATTTAACATTTTCAGACTGAGACTCACTGTGGATAACTGAAATGCAGAAAGCTGAGATCACAAAGAGAGACCATCATCCCTACTGCCCTGTCCTGTATGCCCTGTCCTGTATTTCTACCATGATACCCAACTCACCAAGACCAGAGAAAATGGGTGATTTTGAATGATAATCTTTGGCTAACGAGTGCTAAAATGGAAGATTGATTCTGGGGCAGAGTTTGCTTGATCTCAACCAGTTTTTCCACGGAGTAATTGGGATGCCGAGTTCTGTAGTCATGATCATTGGCAAGTGAAAAAATGAAAGTTCACCAAGGAGTAGAGAATACTTCACGGATAAACGGCTGTCCTCAAACTGCTGAGGTCTGCAGCCAGTCTGTTTTGGGTTGGGGACTTTTAGAAACTTCCCTTGAAATGCAGAAAGCAAGAAACATATACCATCCATCTTTTGAAGAAACCAGATCCAACTGTGGTCTGTTGTATTTACTTTTTCATCAATAGACTTCATGTTGTAGAGTTTTACATTCACAGAAATACGGAACGGAAAGACAAAGTGTTTCCATGTACCCTTACTGCAGCTCCTCCTGTTATAAATGTTTTGCATGGTCGTGGTACATTTGTTTTGGTAAACCCAAACTGATTCATTATTATTAACTGAAGCCCAAGGTTTACCTCGGGTTGAGTCAGATAGTACATTTTTTTTTCTTCTTGTTTTTGTTTTTTTTTTTAAAGAGAGGACAGTGAGAGATCAAGAGAGAGAATCATTTTTTTTTATTGAGTTTTTCACATGGCTTTCGTTGCTCTGACACTTCATTGTGTACATGGTTCTGCGATTTGAACTTGCGCATGCCAGGCAGGCGTCATAACCACCGAGCCACCGCTCCAGCCCCCAGATGGTACAGTTCTAAGGGTTTTGACAAAGTGTACTGCCACCTGGGCACCACTGCAGGGGCATATGTGCTATGCCCCACATTTCCACCTTTCCTACCTCATCCTCTGAGCCTGGGCTCCAGTGATCTCTTCCTGTCTTTATAATTTCTCTTTTTTTCCAAAATGGCATATAATTGAATGTTAGAAGTTGAATTATATGCCCCCCAAGATTTATTTTCCCTCTAACCTCTAGTACTGTAAAACAAGAATTTATTGGAATTAGAAATGTGTTTAGTTAAGGTGAAGTTCTCCCGGAATGGAGCAGGTCTTATATAACAAGATATCAACTGAATAGTCTTGTTTTCTCATCCCAATGTTATCACTTTTCTGACTGTAATCTCAAGGAAATCTTCTAACTCTTCACTGCTCTCAACGAGGCAACGTAATAATAAGCTCGTTAGAAACCATTTAATAGGATTTTTATGAGACTTTGATGACAACCTGTATGTAAAAAGCACTCAGGTAAAGATTATTTCCGATTTCCTCATAACATTGATTTTTGGCTACAATCAGTTCAGTTTTGCTTTATTGCTATTTGCTGTACCCATCTTTATTGATTAGATGACTTCAAGCATATCATTTCATATCCTCGTCATTATTCTTAAGGCATTGACCAAAATCTTTAATGTGGCTTGTCTGGCTACTCAAGGTCAATTCCTTACCTTCTCCAAGTTCCAGACACCTGCTTCTTGTAGGTTCGAAGGGAAGGCAGCCACCTTCCTTTCTTCCCTGAGTCTCTCTTGTGTTTTTTCTGTTTGCTCTCAAGAGTAGCTCAGATCACCACTTAATACGGACTCCTTTACCACCCCGTTCTTTGTCCTTGCCCTTTTCCTAGATAGCGATTATGCATTTCTGAGTGTGACCTTGTCTTCCTGAAAGCAGAAGCCATGTGTACATTGCTTCCACTGGGAGTTCCACCCATAGCTCAGTGCCTGGCAAATAGAAGACACTTGATTTGGTGACCAAAAAAAGAAAAAAAACTCGAATACAATTCATAAAACCTATAATGCACAATAAGCATATTGAGTTGTAATGAAAATTAATATGCATTCATAACTATACCAGGTACTACAGAGAATGAACAAATAGATAAAATAATTATTTATTTTAACTGCTGGTCACATAGGAATTTGGTTTGTCAGCAAGCATATATAATTTACAAGCTAGTATATAATAGTTGAAAATTGGTACTTGAGACTATTTAAATATAAAAAGGCAAGGCCAGGTAAAGAGCTAGAACAAATATGCAGGCTAAGAAGTCCTACAAGGTTAATGAAATTGAACTGTAAATGTGATTCTATGCTTGCCAGTGGCCAAAACAAAAATGAAAATATGACCATGTCTCTGTGATGGTCATTGACCTGAGGGAAGGGGGGAGAAACTGTTGATGGCTTTTTTTTTTTTAAGAAATTTCTTTGAAGGGACAGCATTTATTTTCTCCATGGTTCCATGAGCAGCTTGGCAGTCTTCCAATACCTACAGTGTTAGAAGGTCAGAGATTCTGTTTCCAGATCCTTCTCCTTTCTTAAAATTTCCTTCTCATTGTAATTAAAAAATGAGCTTAAAGTGTGGTCTTTCCCAGGGCTGGGGTGATGATGGAATGAATGTCTAGGTCTGATGGACCCCAACTCAGTGGTGTCAAATATTCCAACTGACCCTATTGTCTCCCTGATTCTACACTTACCAGCTCCGTGATCTGGGGCAAAGTTACTGGGTCTCCCTAAGCCTCAGCTTTTTATCAGCAGGGGCTGCTGATGCCTCCTTCAGTGTAGCTGAGAAGATGAATTAAATAGCCCTCCTAGCTGTGCCTGGCAGAGCCCTGCTCCATAAACGACTCTCTCTAACATGTTTCTTCCTCCTCTAAGGACTGACATAGGAATCAGTGGAAATGTAACATGCTTTTGAAAAACTCTCTTATGTGTGGGCATGTGAATATTTCAGAGGCTCAGGAAGGGAAGAGGTCTAATCTAATAGTTTAACAAACAAACAAACAAAATAAGCAAGTAGAAAAAAGAATTGCATTTATTTCTGTTTACTAGTAATTTCCTTTCCTGGATTTTATTTTTTATATGTTTTTGCTTATTTTTACCTAAAGTAAGAAAACAGGCATGGCTTTACCCTCTAATGTTTTCACCTGATATTTTATATGCATATAAAATGTAAAAGTATACATGTAGGTAATTTTTTAAATATCTCTTTTTGTAAGTGAATATGGCATTGCATCAGTGATTCAAGCCGGTGAGAACAGAACAGTAAGTTGTAAATGAGTAAACAGTGGAGCTCATCCTGGGTTCCCCACCCTCTCTGTTCTTTACACTGGGAGACTGGGGCCCCATTTAGTGTAACTTAATCGCCACCAGAAATTTATATTTCTATAATACTCTCAAATATTAAGTCAAGCATGTTTGTTTGAGCTAAACTTCTGAATTAAAAAAATTAATAACCCAACTTAGATTATAAATCTATGATACCTGGGCAAATTCTTCTTGCCTTTCTAATGCATTCAAACCAGATTTGCCCATTTGAGCAGGTCATGAGATATGTACAGCATCTTTAGGAGCCACCTGAGACTTGGGGGTTTCTGGGTTGAGGACTCAGGAGCACCAAAGTGTACGGCTCAGTGGTTATCAGCACCATCAACAGAAGGCCATGATTATTTGCTGAGTAATTTCCTCTATTTTTTTCTTCTGAAGCAAAATATTATGGTAGCACAATAAATCTAAAATTGGATATTCTGTATGTGTTTCACTATGGCTTTGTGGACAAAGGAATTAAAAACAATGGTAGTTTAAAAGTAAAATGGCTTTGTTTCCTCTGACAGTATCAGAAATGTAGACTTCTTCACTAGGAAAAAGGGTACTAATTGTGTGGTTGTAGCACACCAGCAATAATGCACGTAGCATGGAGCATTGTAATTAGTAAAGGATGTGGGAATTGTACACAGAAATCCAGAGTATTTATCTCTGTGTAGGACATTTAGATTTACCAGTCTATAGATATTAAATTGGAAAGGTCTTGCAGACCAATATGCACCCAGAAGTGATGTTGGCTTGGCTGGGAGGGCACTCTGTTTTGAACATCTGGCATTTCGCTGGGCTCAGCAAATTTCTGTCTTTAAATATTTTAAACTTGGAATAGTAACCCCCAAGGCAGCCTCTCAAGGTTGTCCTTTGAGGCCCATGAAATACTAATGTACAATCCTGCTCCAGGACCAGGCAAACCTCCATTTTTAGCATCTCCCCACCAATGTAGCCTTTTTCTATAGTATCTACATAGCATCTATACGATAAGCTATAAAATGACCATGAACATGTAACCTTTCCCTTGCTGGGTATTTAGTGCGTTAGGCCTGACTCAAATGACTTCAGCTGTATTAGCTCATGTCATTTTCAGAGTTGGCATTATTATTTATTATTCCTATTGTATAGAAAAGCAACGGCGGTGCAGAAAGTTTAAGAGACAGCTGGCATGTTATCACGGAATACATATTCCAACCCGGGGGGCTCTGGCTGTGGATTCTTTCTTCTAAAATGTCACGTATGTCTCAACATTTTTTGAGGGGGAGAGATACCAGGGATTGAACCCAGGGGCACTAACCATTGAGCCACATCCCCAAGCTTGCTTGTATTTATTTATTTATTTATTTATTTATAGACAGGGTCTCACTAAGTTGCTGAGGCTGGTCTCCAACTTGTGATCCTCCTGCCTCAGTCTCCAGAGTTGCTGGAATCACAGGAAAGCAATTCCATGCCTGACTTCTCCACATATATTTGAGAGTTAACAAATTATTGGCCATCTAGAAAAATGAAGCCTGGTGTTTTAGACCTAGTCCTCTCGTTTTTTCTTCTTCTGAGACCTTAGGCATGTCATTGATTCCTTGGTCTTGGTTCTGTGTCGCTCAAGGGTGAAGAGTATGGTTTTTAAGGTCTCCCTTATCATCCCAGTTTATGAGGTTGCGACTAACGTGAATTCTTTGGGTAGTCTGGATAACTGGAAAATAGCAGTGGCTACTGTGAAGCCCGTTGCAGCTCTGCGTTTTATAAAGGACAGTTGCTTCCCACTGATGCAGGACACGGTGAGATAATGGCAAGTACCCTGGACTTGATGTCTGGTACCTTTAGGAAAGAGGGAAGAGATCCGGGTAGTACCTTAATCTGTTCAGGGTTCTATAACCAAAAATCCATAGTCTGGGTAGCTTATAATCGACAGAAACTCATTTCACACAATTCTGAGATTGGGAAAGCTAAGATCAGGGACTCAGCAGAGTTGGTGTGTGGTGAGGGCCCATTTCCAGGTTTATAAATGGTGCCTTGTCACTGTGTCCTCATCAGGAGGAAGGGGAAAACTCTAGTCTCTTCAGACTCTTAGGAGGAAATGAATCCCTTTCATGGAGGCTGCACCCTTATAACTTATTCAGCCCCCAAAGTCCCTACCTCCTAATGCCATCACTTTGGGGATTAGGTTTCAATGTGTAAATTTTGAGGGGGCACAAGCATTCCGACCATAACAGGTAGGAACTCATTTTACCACTTACAGGCCACAGAAGCTATAGAGCATTTCTGAGTTTTGGTTTTCTCACCTGAAATACAATCATGTGAATCTCAGTATCATGGGAAAAAAAAGAAACCGCATATATGAAAGCCTTTGTAGATGTAAGAGTGTGGTTGTTAGTACAGTTATTGAAAGATGGAACTGCTCTCTTGGGCCAGGTTTAAGGTCCTTCCTGATGCCTACCCTGGTTCTATTCTTGTGATCCTTCCTCCAAGACATAGACATCTGGGTGACAGCTGAAGACTTCGGGTATCCCAGTTGTGACACTGCCCTGGGATTGACCTGCTTATTTGCATATCTCATCTGTTGGAGTGTGAGCAGCTCAAGGGCCTTGGGTGGGCTCATTTTTCACATCACCATGACCTGGTCCTGTGTCTGCACAAGGTCAGTGCCCCATGAATATCTTCTGGTATTGCAAACCCTTTGATCTCTATGTGTGTAACACAATTAGAGTAAACTTAGGTATTAACAGCAATAATTGTATAAGAAGAAGAAGGAGGAGGGGGAAGAGGAGGAGAAAGAGAAGAGTAGTTACTGTTTATTGAACAAGGATCTCAGTTAAGTGAGTCTCATTATAGTTGGATCCTTATACATTGGTCCTCCTTTCTTGTCTTTCCCAAGCTGAATTTGAACCTTGGATCTGAGATAACGTTGATGTTGTGAGCCTGGGAGAGCTGCTTCTCAGCTGATAGTTCAGTTCTGGCAGTGTCTTCCATTTTGATCTTTATAGCAGTGGCTTATTCAATAATTTGAATTTTGTTGCACTTTTGCACTTATTTGATAAAATGCATGGAATGGAAAATGAAATTACAAGAGTGCTGATTTTAATGATAAGTAATTTGGTCTCATAAACTTAATTCAATTTAGAAAAAGATGGAAACCATTAAGATGCCAAAAAACTGGGACAATTTATCCTTAATTGGACATTTATTGATCTAAAGCCAGTGAACTGTGGTTTAATTGTCAAAGCAAAGAACAAAATTATAGAACATGTACAAACGTCTGGAAATCCATGGTCAAAGATTTTGTTTAAAATAGGATGTTAAGTAGAAATTGTTAGTAGCACTCTGAATATGGAGTCCCACTTAGAGAATATATAACAATGCTGTTCAATTTTCACAAATTTGGAAGTTTTTAACAATGCATTATGTAAGAAAATTGGGAACATCATATTTCCTAATTCTCCAAACAGTTTTCAATGTAGGCATAATTGCCACTATGACAGAGAAACCATATGGTCAGGGAGCGGCAAAGCTGTGTATTAGTTTGCTTGGACTGTTATAACAAGAAGTTCCATAGGTCGAGTGGCTTAAACAACAGAATTTCTTACAATTCTAGAAGCTAGAAGTTCAAGATCAAGGTGTTGGCAGGCTTTCTGAGGCCTCTCTCCCCTGGCTTGCTGATGGCAGGCAGCCTTCTCAGTATCCTCGTGAGGACTTTCCTCTGCAAGCTGATATCTGCCATAATCTCTTCTTTTACGAACACCATTCATATGGACAAGGGCACACCTGTATGACCTCATTTTACCTTAATTACCTCTTTAAAGGCTCTATGTCTACATATAGTCGCAATATCTGGCCTTGGTGATTAGTACTTCAACAAACAAAATTAGGGAAACAAAATTCAACCCATATCACTATGACATGATCCAAAGTTAGTGACTGACTAAGCTCATTTCCTTCCTTCCTTCCTTCCTTCCTTCTTTTGTTTTAAAGAGAAAGTAGGACAGAATGAAGAAAACAAAAAATAAAGTGTTAACTAGGAGTTCAATATGGGAACATGTGGCTCAGAGCACCAGAAAGAGAAATGAGAGAGAATTTTCTTTCTTTAAAGCAATGTTTTCCTTTTCTGTTGTTGATAGAATATAATAAAATAAAACACAAAAATCTGGGGCTTTAAGCAATGTGACCCCAGCATAAAATTAGTAGAACTGGGCCAGGCACATTTTCCTGCTCTGAGTAATCATACAGTGGCTGCTACACTGCTGAATGGTGAGGCATCCAGAGGGCTTTAATCAACCTAATCAGGTCATCCCTGGGACTTAAAGGGGTTCTGGTTACAAATCTTCAAAAGCTCTGCACTACTTTCTGTATCCACAGGCTAAAAGGGTTATTAAATTAGTTGAACAGAGAGACAGAATTAATGCTACTTGATTGAGCTAAGATCATCATATTTTGAAAAGCAATTAAAATTGTTCTGACCTTTGAAAAGTAAATCACTAGATTTTTATGTTACATTTGAATCTGAGAAAAGGCAAATAGTGAATTTAATAAATATGAATGAGTTATGCAACTAAAGAACTTTTGGAGGACTTTAATATATAATTTTCTTTAAAAAGTAATTTAGTGATCATAAAATTCAGATTTTTACATTCCCTTTTATGTTGAAGAAGACTGGTGCTTCAGATGTATGAAATATATCACAATGTATGTTTTTGTGCCTATGTATACCAAGAAATATGTATTCATTTAATATTAACTGAAATTTCATTCATAGCTCAATCTTCCTAGTGTTCAGGTGTCATTTGCCTTGACACTTCAATTGCATACGCAGCAAAACATGAAAATAAGCAGACCAACTTCTGAGAAGGAAAAAAATACATGTTGAAAACTACTGAGTGCTCAAATGGCAGAATTTAAGTTATAGCAGAATCCCTTACTTGTCAATCAGAGTCAATAGATTCATTTCTAATGAGCTTAATAATTCTCACTTTGGGCATACAAATTAGGGAGTTTGATCAAAAGAGGTACAAAGAAAGCGGTGAGGGAGGCAGAGAGGAATAACAGACCAAAAGGCACTGGAAGAAGTGCCAGCTTTGATAGACCCTGAAAGCCTCTCTATGTAGCTACTTAGGTTAGAGCAGGGATCCAGGGTCATAAAGAGAGAGTTGAGTAGTATTGCTAGGTCTACTGAAGATAGCAGATTAAGTCAGGCGTGGTGGCTCATTCTTGTAATCCCAGTGATGCAGGAAGATGAAGCAGGATCTCAAGTTTGAGTCCAGCCTCAGCAACTTAGTGAGAATCTGTCTTGAAAAAAATAAATAAATAAAAATAAAAACAAAAACAAAATAAATACAAAAGGACTGGAAACTTAACTCAGTGATTAAAGCACCTCTGGCTTCAATACCTAGTACCAAAATAATTCATAATAATAATAACAATAATAAATAAATTAAAAAAGAGAGCTGATCGAGGTGAAGTACACATGATGTCTCTGGAAAGGTGAGTTATGTGAACTGTTCTACTCATTTGCTTATTCATGAAAACCTGGATGATACATTGAGCAACTGCTGCTCACTCATTAGTCAGTAAAGGTTTATTGTGTTGCTCTTTGTCAGGCATTGTTTTTAGATGCATTGACAAACAGATCTAAATCTCTGTATTTATGCAGCTCACCATGTAGTTGAGGAAAGAGACACTAAAAAGGTAAATAAGTAACACACAGAATATTTATGCAGAATAGAGGCAGTGTTGAGTGCTGTGGAGAAAAATAGCGCAGGGAGTACTAAGCCCAAATGAGGACTCCATTGCCTCCGAAATCCTACTGAAGAGACACAGAGGGTCTCCAACTAGAGCAGCAGAACAGAAAACAGTGTTATGGCATTAATTTTGTTACCAAAATACACTGGAATGACAAGATGTTTCATCTTTCTTGCCCTACTCTAAAAAGAATTTATGGAATTTATTTTTGACAGTTAAGTTGTAAAATAATAATTTTACATTGTGAAAATTCAACTCTCTAAAACTGTCCACTTGACAGCTAGAGTATGTGCAGTACCGTATTTGTTGCTATGAAATGCCAAAAACGTATAACTCCCCATATTTTTGTAGCGCCTAGAGCAGGGCCCTGCACATAGTAGGAACTTAATAAATGTTACTTGAAACCCCCATTCTCACAAAACTTAACATCTATTGGGGGAAAAAAGACACATCTCTAGTCCAACTGTGGTGGGCAGTCCTGCAGCCAGTTGATGCTGGGTGGACTTTGAACAAAAACCCAGTGCGTGGTTCAGGCAGAGAGAATTTTGTGGGCAAAGGTCTTCTCAGAAAGGAGGCATCAGAGGCTGGAGCAGTGGCTCAGCAGTTATGGTGCTTGCCTGGCATGTGCAAGGACGTGGTTTTGAACCCCAGTACTACATACACAGCAAAGTATGGAAGCAATGAAAGCCACATGAAACACTAAATAAAATTGATTCTCTCTTTCTCTCTGTCTCTGTAGATGCAACAGGCAAGTGCATCAGGGCAGGTGCTCAAAGATCCTGTCTGCAGCAAAAGCCTAGAGTTGCCAAGTCATGGCAGGTGCAGCTGCTGGGCCTCTGGGGCATCCACTTTGGCCCAGGCCATGAAATGGGGACTTTATCCTTTATGTTGTGGCTGCCTTTGTTTTTGAGCAGAGGAGTGACAAAATTAAGGCAGCACTGTAGAAAGTCCTACCCTGTGTCAACAAAAGGAACAAATTGGAAAGAACCCAAACCGGAAGCAGGAAGCTGAGAGATGGTTAGTGTAGGCATTGAGACAATGAGCGTCTGGTTTGGGGAAACGGAATGGGAAGATGACAGATGTGTTCACAGGTTAGTTGGTGGAAGATCCAGGAGGGAACCAGTAGAGTATGATAACTGGAGAGGGTGAAGTAGGGAAAAAGAAGAATGAAACATATGCACATTTGAAGCTTGGGCTGAAAGAATAAAGTGACTTGTACCGAAACAAAACAGATCAATAAAGAAAGGGAAGCCAGATCAAGAGAGAAAATATTTCTATTTTATGCTAATGTAAGATGCTGTTATTAATAATAGCACAGGACCGACCTAATTCAGTATTTCTTTACAGTCTCCAACTTATTTCAACTTATTATGATTCGACTTATAATTTTGCAACTTTAGGACAGTGTGAAAGCCATACCTGTTCAGTAGAAACTGCACTTCCAGGTTTGAATTTGGGTCTTTTTCTGGGCTATTGCTAAGTGGCACAATGCTCTCTCCCTGTTGGTCAGTGGCGGGAGCCAGAGCTCCCCATCATCTATGCATTCAACAGGTGAAGCAATCAATACTTTACAATGTGTTGTATAGCCAGGTTTTTTTTTTTTTTTTTTGCATACAGGTATTCAATAAATTACATTAGATAGTCAACCATTTTAAAAGCAGCTCTGTTAGGTGATTGTGCCCTACCATGGGCTAATGCATGTGTTCTGAACATGTTCAAGGTAGTCTAGGCTAAGCTCTGATGTTAGTAGTGCAAGCATACTAAATGCATTTTTGACTTAAGATATTTGCAACTTACAATGCATTTATTAGACATAAATCAAGGAACATCATCTATATTACCTTATCCAGTTAGCTTGCTGTGCATGTTCCCAGGTATGGCATATCAGTTGTGCTGAAGCTAGAAAAACCAACTAGAGATTCGTATGTAGCTAGAGATCTGCAAACACGAGTAAAGATAAGGCTGCAGAAATAGCTTAGGAAGTCCTCCACGTGGAACTCTGCAGTGAGGCACGTAAGGATGCTTTTATTCACCTGTTTAATTCTCATTTGTGTTACTTTGTTTGAAGTTGTACATCTATAATTAAATTAATCTTTAGTGTTCACTTCTTTTCCTTATTAGTAAGCTTTATTTTGAAATGTCATCCGTCAGTGTTTTGAAATAATTCTTCAAATGATGTTTTTATCTACAGTCTTAGTCTTAGCATATATATATATACACATACATATATATATATACTTAGCATAAATATATGTATAATTATATGTGTATTTTTTTCATTTCCTTTGCAGAGTCAGCAATATGCTGGAACAAAACCAAAACAAGACCTACTGCTGCGTGTTTTTTATCATCTAGTGTTTGGGAGAATGATTGGCAAACTGAATTGCACTGCTATTATTAAAATTCATGAACTAGAGAATTACTGATGTGTAATATTCAAAAATGCAGTGGGCGCTAAGAATCGCTGACATATTCCCTAGAGTTTTAAGCATCTTGGGAAAAATGTTAAAAGTCTGTCGGGAACATACTGGATTTTCCTAAAGCATATGGTGCTGAAATAGAGTTTCATTTTATAAGAAAATATTGTCATACTGGCTTCCTGGCCCAACATGTCATTGTCTTTTTCTATTTCTATTTTGTGATCATCTTTCCTTTAGGGGGAATTTCATTCTCAGTCTTGAATGAATGTCCTTGTTTCACTCCCTCTGTTTCTTTTGGCCATTCCCTTGCTTTTATTCTTCCTTCTAGAGTCTTTTGTTCTCCGCAATGCAGTCTTTATCCTGTTTTAGACTGGAGGTGTGTGCTTTGATCGAGTTTTTGTTTTGACCACACTGAGGGAGTCTTTTCTCCCCACAATGGTTCTTATGGGGCTGTTTTAATTCTCTTTCTGAAGTAGTTGCTATCATCTTGGTCCTGGTTGGGCTGTAAGAATGGAAGTGGTTATTCTCTAGCTTGCATTTGAAAAAAAATATCCATTTTTATATCAAGAAGATGATAAGTAGAAAAAAATATATGCCACTGGGCCCTTTCACCACATTCTCTATTTGGTCCCCTTGGGCTCTTTTTAAACACTGAACAAGTTCCCAGAGCTGGTCTAACCCACATCGCCCAGTTGTGTGTGGTGTTGTGGGTTGGCACCATCTAGGGGTGTCTGGCTGGTAAGCTCGATTTCCAAATTCCTGGAACTGTCACGTTAAACTGTTTCCGAAGGCCACTAAGGAACAATGCACCCTTCCCCAAAGGCTTTGACTAGATTAGAGTTTCACAAGCCACATGAGTATTTCTAGTTGGCCATGAGTTTCCAATTCTTTGCTGTATATGCTCAAAGATTACAACCCGGTGTGCTCAGATAAATGGTTCTTCTCCTTCATCTTCCACTTCTCCTCCTCCTCCTCTTCCTCCTTCTTTTCTTTTTTTAAAGAGAGAAAGACTGAGGGACAGTGAGAGAGAGATAGACATCTATATAGAGAGAATCAATTTTTACTTTTAGTGTTTCATGTGGCTTTCATTGCTCTGACACCTTGTTGTATTTGTGATGCTGGGATTTGAACCCACGTGTTAGCACACACCTGGCAAGTGCCACTGAACCACTGCTCTGGCCCTGGATAAATGGTGGTTCTTCTTCTTCTTCTTCTTCTTCTTCTTCTTCTTCTTCTTCTTCTTCTTCTTCTTTTTAGAGAGAGAAGGATAGTAAGAGAGAGAGAGGGAGAGAGAGAGAGACAGAGACAGAGAGAGAAAGAGAGAATCAATTTTTATTGAGTTTTTCACGTGGCTTTCATTACTCTGACACTTAGTTGTGTACGTGGGTGCTGGGGTTTGAACCCGTGTACTCATGCATGTAGGGCAAGTGCCATAACTGCTGAGCCACCACTCCAGCCTTCTGGATAAATTGTTCTTAACATAGTTCCCTACTGTGGCTGCTGTGATGTAACCTGTGATTCCTTCCTTCTCCCCACCTAAGGACAATGAAAACCTCTTCCTAAAGGAATTTGGGACACAGTAAAGTTTGAGATTTCAACCTATAAAATGGGCTGGGAAAACATGGCTGAAACCTGGACCAAGACAAAGGTCAGGCCCTTAAGTCTGTAGTCCAGTTCACCTGGGCTTCATCTGGGTTTGGGGGAAGAGTTACTTATCTTTGACTTGAAGCAAGGCAGCAAGTTGTAGCCTATTTAGGGCAGTTAGGAACAATGTGTCAGACAAACAGGACTGGTTTGCATATAAACCATTTAAAAAACACCATTAAAATCTATATATTTTATTTTTTAAATACCATTAAGTGGTCATATTTGGGAAGAGACATTTGAGAATAAGAGACAAAAAAATCTGGTTTTCATTCAAAGCCATGCATGACTCACATTAGAGATGTTACTGGCTTTCTTGAGTTTAAAAAGATTTCTAAAGATGACAGAAGCTTACTGTAATGTCAAAACCTCCTCTGTTTACAATGGAAAGTTGGCAGGAACTAAGATGCGGCTTGAGCCTTCCGTTTTCTCAAAAGCAATTCCATCACCAATAATCAACAAGAATCCAAATCCGGGGGCGGGCAGTCAATTACAGATGGTGCCATTAAAGGAGGATGGGAAAGAACGGAAAACTGGGTTTCTTAGAAGTGCATACATACATAACCCTAACACTAACGGTAACCCTAACGCTAACCTAACCCTAACCCTAACCCTAACCCTAACCCTAATGCTAACCCTTTAATGGGGACTGTTTGCTGTGGTGAGAAGACCAGGCCCCGCCTACAGGATGACAGACACAGAAAGAAGAGGAAAAAGCCCTGCACTTTCTCTGCTGATGGAGCACATATGCAGGGTCTGAAGGAGACAGCGTCTGAGGGTGTGGGTCATGATGCCTGCTGAAGCTTCTACTCCACATCTGAGGCAGCAGTGCTCAGAGACCTCTGGCACTTCCATCCCCAGCCTGGATTTTTGAAATAACATATGCATCATTTCCAAACACCTGGAAAACTCTTATGTATTTGAGATACACATCTGCTATAAGAAAAAGTGTGTTTGGGAAATAGGGAGTTTATTAATTCTTTTATGAATCACCGAAGTATCCATTTTTAGACTCCAAAGAAGAAATACCCACACATTTATCTAAAGATTTAGGATTTTAGTAAATGTTTAATAAATGAATATAACAATTTGGAGAGATATAACTCTGCCAAATAAAGATGCTAAGGATTAAATGTATGTGCCTTCCAAATTCTTGTGTTGAAGCCCTAATCACCATAGTGATGGTCTTTGCAAGTAGAACCTGTGGGAAATTATTGGGTGTTCGATGAGTTCATAAATGTGGAACTCCTTTAATGGTGTTAGCGCCTCTATTAAAACACTCATCAGGTAGAGAAATCTCTTTTGTTCTGTCTCTGTCATGTGAAGATACAGGGACTGTTCACAAGCCAGAAAGAGATTCCTCACCAGACCAAGCCTTCTAGCACTTTGATGTTCCATATCTCAGCCTCTAGAACTGAGAAATGTTTGTTTCTTGTTTAAGCCACCCAATTTATGGTCTTGTGCTACAGTAGCCATAACTGAATAAGCCAAGGGACAATAAAATTATCGGCATTTATCCTACTTGGAAAGCAAATTTTGGGCTTTGAGATGATTATAAAACAAATCTTAGAAATGGGTTCGGTCCTAGACATTTTGTTCCATGTCAGCGTATTTAACTGCAATGATAGTGAAGAGAATTGGGTGGGTGGGTGGGATACTTGGGGCTGAATTAAAACAAGTTATACTCCATGCTTTTATAATTATGTCACTGTATTTTCTATCATCATATATATCAAAAAAGAACCAATAAAAATGAAAAAAAAAGAAATGCATGCATTAAGGAAAATGACACTAAATATAACTATGACAAGGACTCTGGCTTGCGTCCTTCTGCCCACCTTTCTCATTCATTTTCTTTCTCTTTTTCTTCCTCAACTTCCCCGCTTTCTGGATTCAATCTTTTCTCCATGATATTAACACATGCTGTGTACCTTTATTTTTCAGTTGATCCTTTGGCAACCTAGATCACTATAAAAGTACTTAGATTGGCACATAAATGTCACTGAAATATCTAAAGTACAGTGCTGTTGGTACAAAAATTTTCTTTCATAAAACTTTAAAATAGTTAACTTTTCCCAAATCCTTTTACTTTCCCACCTTGGATCCATTTTGTTTTTAAACTCTGTTACACTATACTTAGAAACCTCCATGTTTCTTCTGGAGCTGAATCCTTCTAGAATATTCTTGCCCCTGTTTTTCTCACTTGTTGAAATTCTACTTATTCACTAAAGCCCAACCCAATTTTCCTTTCTTCGGCTGGGTCATTTTTCAAAAATATCTATTTTTAATTTTTTTTTCCAATTTTTTAGATTGGTACATTATAGTTGTACATATTGATGGGATTTGTTGTTATATATTCGTACATGCACACAATGTAATAATATAATTTTGTCAATATCACTCCCCAGCATTTCCCCCCTTTCTCCCTTGTCTCTCACACTTTGGTCCCTTTTCTATACTGTTTTCCCTTTGATTTTAGGAGATCTTTCTTACCTTTTTTTCCTCTCTTGCTTCTGCATAGGAGGGAAAACATAGGATTCTTAACCTTCTGAGTGCGACTTATTTTGCTTACCATGATGGTTTCTAGTTCCATCCATTTTCCTGTAAATGACATAATTTTCTTTTTCTTTATGGCTGAATAAAACTCTACAGTATAGATATATCCATTTTCTTTATCCGTTCATCTGCCGATGGACACCTAAGCTGATTCCATAGTTTGGCTATTGTGAGTCGTGCTGCTATAAATGTGGTTATACACGTGTTGCTGTAGTAAGATGTCTTTAATTCTTCAGAATAAATACTGAGGAGTGGTATAGCTGAGTCATGTGGTGGTTCCATGCTTTGTCTTTTGAAGAGCCTCCATACTGATTTTATAGCAGTTGTACTAATTTACAGTCCCACAGTGTAAAAGTGTTCCTTTAAAAAATATAGAGGGGGGCTGGAGAGGTTGCTCAGTGGTTATGGTGCTTGCCTAGCATGCGCAAGTACACGGGTTCAAACCCCAGCACCACGTACACAACTAAGTGTCAGAGCAATGAGAGCCATGTGAAAAACTCAATAACAATTGATTCCCTCTCTCTCTTTCTTTCTCTCTCTCACTGTCCTTCTCTCTTTAAAAAAAAAAAATATATATATATATAGAGAGAGGGGATTTTTGTGTGTAGAGTAAAGTTTTAAGGTTTGGGACACAGGTAGACAAAATCCCTGTTTACATGGAACTTATATACTGGGAGCTGGAGGTAGCCATTGATAAGCAACCAAAAACAGATATGTAACCTGTCCAGTATTATAAATATAAGGTAAAGTGAAGGAGGTTAAGGAGTTGGAAAGTAGTAGAGTAAGACCAAAGAGGAGAATGCATTTATTCTTCCTTTTGTGCTCCAAAAAAAATCACATACCTTGCCACCTTGCAGTGGTATATGCCTGTAATCCAGCAACTGAGGAGGCTGAGGCAGGAGAACCTCAAGTTGAAGGCCAACTTTGGCAATGTAGTGAGACCCTGTCTCAAAAATACAGAATAAAAAGAGCTGGATATAGCTCAGTGGTAATGCACTCCTGAGTTCAATCCCTGGTGCTGCCAAAAAAAATTATATATTTTCTTACACATGAGAAAATGACAGAAGTGTCTTGTATATTGTGAACTGTGTGTGGACAGGAAGCTATGTAACTTTGCATTCATCAGTACCTTTCATACAGTAGACATCCATTCAATATGCAGTGACAATAACATCAGTAGTACACAGGAAGTGAACAATGTGTCCTAACACCACCAACACAAGTTGGTGCCAAAAGTCTTAAGTTGTGTGAAGAAGTGGAATGAGAGTAAGGTGTCTAATGGTGGGAATAAGAAATGACATGAAGGTCAGGGATTGCAGAGGCTGGAGGTGTGTCAATGGCAGGGGCAGAGGAACCCTAAGAGGAAGGTGCATGACTGAGCTTGTGCGGGGAAAGGCAGAGGAGGAGCAAGGGGAGAGTGAGTGCAAGGTCCTTTAAAGACTAAGCATTTGAGTATGAATAGTGCACAGAATTTTGAGCATTCATATGCTACTCATTTCCTGACTGTCTTACATTTAATGTTTGTTGGTATTTCTCCTTAGCTAAGTATCAACTATTTCCAGGCTGCTAGGGAGGGACAGTAAGGGAGTGGTGACCAGGCCAACAAGGGAAATATTCTTATAAATAATTATTATGAAATTCATAATAGGCTGTTGGACTACAGAACTCAGAAACATTTTTTAATAAATGGATATATATACCATGCACTATTCTAAATGTTTAATTTATAACTCAATCCTGAAAATACGTGACCATTTTACACATGAGGAAATGAAGGAATGGGATGATTAGGAATCTGGTCAAGATTGGCTGGGTGTAAGTGTTAAGTATCAAGATTGAAATCTCAACCTCTGGCTCCACTGTCCATGTTCTGATGCTTCAAGGTGCAACTGTGTTATGGTGGTGATGAAAAAAACCACTCCAACACTAGCTCGTATTTGCTGGTTTAGAGGGTAGCAACACAGAGTCCTTTCTCGGACTCTTTCTGCCAGTGTTATATCTAGACTATGAAATGACACGATGTCTTGCTTCTGTATTGCACTTTATGGGCACAAATGCTTCCCCCGGACAGTCGCTCACCTTCATCTTTATAATAACCTTGGGACGTAGTTTTTATTACCTCTGGCCTTCAGATAATGCAAAAGAGGCCCAGTGTGGTCATTCCCACCAAAGGGGCAGAGCCAGATGCCCTGATGGGGCTGTGGAATGTAAATTCCTGTGCCCCTGCCTCCTGTCGAGCACCTTCTGGACTCTGGAATTTGAAATGCTGCTTGAATATGGGTCCAGGCATTTTACCTTCTTACTTCGAAACAAGCCAGATTTGTACGGCTCGTTGTTTAGATTTTGAAGTGACAGTTAGAGATCTAACGCCTACAGCTGCTCCTACCTTCATCTCATCGCTTCTTGTTTTCAACTTGTCTAGCAGTTAGTCTGGAGGATGGTCACCTATTTATGAAACTTTAAAATGTCAGAAAGATTTTTGTATTTAGGGAAGACAATTAGGGGTTCTTTCTTCCCTGGTATCAATCTTGTCTGATAGTTAAGTATGAATGGAAGAAAAACATCTAAAACATATGATTGCATTTTTTTAAGAGAGAGGGACAGTGAGAGAGAGAGAGAGAGAGTGAGAGAGAAACAATTTTATTTAGTTTTTCATGTGGCTTTTGTTGCTCCGAGACCTTGTTGTGTAGGTGGTGTTGGGGTTTGAACTCATGTGCTTGTCCATGCCAGGCAAGCGCCATCTCTGCTGAGCCACTGCTCCAGCCCCATCTGATTATATTTTAAGTGGGTAAATGGGCTTTTCATTTCAGAATATATATATAATATTATATATATAATATTATATATATAATATATATATTATTAGTGATTGAAATTGCTTTTTAAGGACACAAAGTATTTTCTGTACCTGTCTCTCTCTCCCCTTAATTTTATGAGTGTTCATGAAGAGTAATGAGACTTTGGAAGCCTAAGCATTTTACCTAGATTTCACAGACTTGGAGATAAAATTCTGGGTTTAGGGAACTTAGGCTGGGAAAGCGAACACACTCTTTTCTCTTTTTTTTTTTACTTCATCAAATTCTCAACTGGTTCATAAAGTTGCTAGCGTAGCCGTTAGAAATGTCTCACTCATGAAATGAGGTATCGATTCCTTGTTTTATCTTTTTTCTTCTCCTGAAACAGATCTCCTTTCACTTCCATAGAAGGGAAGGGAAGAAATGAACTACTTGGATGGAATACTGAAAGGATGAAGAAAACCAAACGCTGCAAACCAACAAAGCTAAGGTGCTTGAAATCTCATGTGGTATTAGAGTAAGATAAATTTTTGTGGAAAATAGTCTCTTTGTGTTCTAAAAACCTTGTACACTAGTTAACATATCCTTCATTAACAGAGAATATATTTTCCCAGAGCCAAATGATTTCAGTAGGTAATATTACAAACCCAAATGCTTTCATACACCGCTGAGTTATAGAAAAGAAATAATGGTGACTCTCCCGGAGTATGGAAACTGAGGCCATGTGCCTGCTCTGTGTCAACTGACAGTGTTGACCCTGCTAATTGCTTCCACGTGGGAATTTGAGCCTTGCGACTAGATTTCCTGATTTTTCAAGCTGGAATCTAGATTTATGTATGAAATCTCCCAATTAAAAGTTGCTGTCGGGGCTGGAGTGGTGGGCTCAGCAGTTATGGCGCTTGCCTGGCAGGCAAGAGGATGCAGGTTTGAATCCCAGCACCACGTACACAATGAAGTGTAGGAGGAGCAATGAAAACCAAATGGAAAACTAAATGAATTGATTCTCTCTTTCTCTTTCTCTCTGTCTCTCTCTCTTTAAAAAAGAAGAAGTTGCTATCCACTTTGTTGATTGGTATTTGGCCACTGAATGCAAATACTGGTTGATCCCAGCTGGGTAAGGCATGGGTTTTGTCTTAGAGGATGCCACCACAATTTTTTTTTATTGCTTAATTTCATTTCAAAGCCAGAAATGGCAACCAGAAAGCCCTGAGAACATGGCAATAATTGATTAAACATACTTCCTTCAAAAACATCTTCCCAGAGGTTCAATGGGACCACTATGTTAGACCAGGGCATAGGAATCTGCTTTATATTCACATGCATAGTGACAGTGATCTGGGGAGGGACAGAAGGAGTGCACTACACAAGCAAGTGGAAATGAGTGAAAGCCTCCTAGCTTTTCATGGCCATGCTTAAATGTCACTTGCCCTATGACACAGTTACTTTAAGACCAAATGTAAATGCACCAACTGAAACAAATTCTAACCAACCAACGGAACCATCTATGCTGTGCACCACATCTTCACAGAGTACTGTAACAAATACATTCTGAATGGGGCTGGAGACTCTAACAGGAGGGGTATCGTGGATAACTGCCAATCAGAACAGGTGCAGAACTTCAAAAAGGCATAGATATGCTGACACACAGCAGCCAAATTTAAACGCTGTTCGTATCATACTTTTAGCGCTCTAGAACTTGGTTATGCAAAGGGTAGACCCCAGACCAGCAGCATCTGCATTGCTGGGTTGCTTATAGAAATGCAGACTTTCAGGCCTACCCCAGACTTTCTGAATTGAAATCCACATTTTAACAGGATCTTCAGGTGATTCATACGCACATTGCAGTTAAAAAATCACTACACTAGAAAACTTCTTATCTCTCTTTGCCATCGACCATATTTAGTACTGTAAGTATTTAAATATTTCTTTTGTCACTGCTAGTAGACAATTTATGCAGGGCAGAGTTTACCTTTTAAAAAAGTCCTACCACTGTGCTTAGCATCTTAGCCATAGTAAATAATTTATACTGAATTGAATTGAAAATTATTTAAAAATTGTCATAGCAATAATTATAATCAGGGAAGCTCACATTTATTGATTGCCTTCTATATGCCTGATGTGGGGATAAGGATTTTACAAAACATATTTTATTTAGTCTTTATAATAATGTAGAAGGTGGGAATCATTCTTATGTTTATGTTACAGATAAAGGAGCGAAGGAGGCAAAAGGTTAAATAAATTGTGCCAGGAATGATGGGCAGAGAGGGGGACTGGCTTTGATAATAACAGATGTGGGTTGGAAGGTGCAAATGAAGAAAATAAGAGGGGAAAATTGGATGAAAATTATTTCCAGCTTGTAAGTGTGAGTACCTAGGAGAAGATTGCTCTATTCTTTATGGGATTGGAGGATTCTTCAATTGTCTTCAGTATCTTGTCCCAGAGATAAAATGATTCCTTTTACAATAGGGACTACCTGCAGGTTAGTGGTCACGCTTGACTAAACGATGGATCACTTTTGTCTTTATCTTTTATTGATTCATCTGCCTGGAGATGAAAAGACAAGCAAAAGAAAAAAATACACACACACACACACACACACACACACACACACATATATACACACATATATATACATTTGCCTCTAACAGTCATTTTGCCTTTTCATCTAAAGAAGCGGGAGGAATTAAGAACTCAGCTAAATGTAGGAAAGATGATTGGAGTGGGGAGAGAAAGAAGAGAGGGAAATGTCACTCAGCTTTTCAGATCCTTGCAGTGGGAAGCAGAAAGCTCCATAGATTCTGCAGCCCAGGAAGACCTAATAACAATTTAATGGGACCACCAGACAGGACTGTTATGGGGGTGATAGGCAGTATATAATTATTTCTAATGTGTGTGTATGGTTAGGGCTTGACATGTATCACAGTGCTGTCCAATGCTAAAGAGGCAGTGATGAAACTAACAATTCTCCCTGTTTACTGGGGCAGAAACCAGCCTAAGTATCCTGCCAGAGGATAAAAACATGAAATAAAGAACTTAATGAAATTAAAGCTGAGCAGGAGAAAGTGGGCGTCTCTATTAATAGGCAAGCTTTACTTTAAATTACTCTTCGGAGATGTATTAGATTAGTCACAAAACATTGGGTCAGAAAGCAATGTCTCAAGTTACCTTTCCATCCTGTTCTAAGAACTCAGTGGTGGCTACTGCAGAGATTTTTTTATTTACCAGTACTTCACAATTAGCTTTAGGAGATGATTATGTAATTAAGCATCTTGCAAGGAAAACCAACAAAAAATAAAACCCATTGATTCCTGTTGCAGTTGCATAATCATATATACCATCATCCCTACAATGTAAGGAACCCTTCCAACAACATCCTAGAAGAATGCTATCAGCAGAATTTCAGAATTTACTAACATCAAATTAGTTGAAAAATATCAAAACTCTTAAGAACATTGTCGAAAGCAGATAAACACGTCTTAGATTTGAGTATTAGTTAATGCCTTGTAATAATTTATTTAAAAATACATATGAACTCACACACTAAATTTCCAGAATTATCTCTTCTGGGATAATAATAAAATTTTTATTCCAATTAGTCATCCTTTGGATGATTAGAATCTTACATCTATTTTTTGGATATGTAGGTAATTTATGTGGCCACTTCAAATATAAAATCTTAGCTGAAACATGTGAAAAAGTGTTCTAGCACGAAATAAAAAAAATTCATAATTTAGGATTCAGAATAATTTAAATCATGGAAATACTTTTTTAAATCTTGGGCTCTGTATTTTATTATATGAAAATAAGATAAAAGTTGTTATAGTACACTGATTAGTATTTTATTTAATTATTTAAAGAGAGAGGAACTGTGAAAGAGAGAAAGAATCAATTTTTATTTAGTTTTTCATGTGATTTTCACTGCTCCAACACTTCGTTGTGTGCATGGTGCTGGGGTTTGAATCCGTGTCCTCACACATGCTAGGCAAGCGCTGTAACTGCCAGGCCACCACTCTAGCCCCCTGAGTATTATTTTATCAAAGTGTTTTGTGCATATAAAATGTAAAGGCTAACTGGAACTTCTTTCTACATAAAGGGTCTCTAAAATGGCTTTGTATTTTTTAACTTAGGACAGGAGTTGAAAAAAAAGCCCTCTAGCTGTCTACCCTTGAGATGAGACAGATCCCCATTATGATGGACATGTCAAGCTGTCTCCAAGTCTAGACAACTTTTAAGCTTGGAATACCTTCTACACCCAGTCAGGCTTTTAAGACTGCCTCTTCAGTGTTTAGAAATTTAAACTCTGGGGACTGATTTAAGATGAAAGTTTTGCAATCTGTAGTTATGTGACCCAGTGTAAATTATGCAAACTCTTTGTGCTTCACTTTCACTATTTAACAATGGAGGATAATAAATTACATCTCCATCGTAAGAAAATTGGGTTTGACTAAATGAGATAATATTGGTACAGGACTTGACACATGTTCTTTTCCCAAAAAGATTCCCTCAAACCATTAGCTATTTTTATTATTAATATCAGAATAGAATCCACAGTCTTCATTTAGTCATTAAATAAATCAACTTAAGTGTCTAGTTTTATTTTTAAAATAACATTTATTTTGTTATGTGAACAAAACACAATCATTATAGTTACAATTTATAAATGCATAATAACAAGCAAAAATTGTTCAAAGTCTTACCCATCCAGAACTGACATCTACATCTATGATATCGATACACTCACACATGAATAGGATTTTTTCCCCATGCAAACATGTATCTCTATGTTACCTAAATAATCATATTGAAACCGAAGTAAGATTGAAAACTCTACACAGGTTTTGAATAATTTCTTAACTTAATCCCTGACTCTGCCACTCGATAAACTACATGACTTCATGCAAATTCTGACTTCTTTTAATTTGTCTGTTACTTGTTCTGCAAAAATGATTAACAACAGGATCTCTACCAAAGTGCTATGGAGATTAAATAAGTGTTTATATAAGTGCAGGGCACTTCATTACAGAATCACTGTGTGGGATTTATCATTCAAAGATTCCATAAAGGGCATTTCGAATGTAAAATTCCAGGATGAAGTCATATCTATTCTCACGACTACTCTTCTCTCTCTACTACTTCTGTTTACTATGCTTTTAGTTCTTCATAGAATCAGTGTTGAAATTCTTTGAATTGATGGTGATTTAGCAACAGAGAAGGCTCGCTCTGCGGAGACAAAATATACTCACAGGAAGATTATTTTTCTGGGTAGGATTTATCAGATTGGGAGCTAGAACTGAGTCGTTCAGTTGTTCATTTCCCCACGTATCCACAAACCTGTGCTTTGCATATTAAAATTTGAAGATGTGAAATGATAACAGAATCATTTAGAAAGTAACCTTCACCAATGCAGAGAAGGCTTCCTTGGTGTCCTAAATGAATTACTCAGGTTCTTTTACTTTAGAAGAGGCTATTGAATGAGCTGTTAAGATTTTGTATATAGTATTTCCTGAAGTATATCAGAAAACTTTTTTTGGTTTTGCTTTTATATTCTTTTAAGATTAAGCTTTTTTGCGGGGGTCAAGTTGGAATTTGTTGTTTGCTATCTGTCAATATGAATCGTGTTAACGCAAAGGATGGAGGAAATGCTCTAGAACACTGGATGATTAGAACAGAAACTCTCTGTTACAACTTTACAGTTAAAGCCTTATTGAAATACACACATTAAATAAGCTTTTTGGAGAAGCCTCCTTTTTTCTCTCTCTCTTTCAGAAGAATAATTCTTTTAACTGAAACCTACAAAGGGAAGGAAATGTACCAGGCTCAAAATTTTGTTTGGAAACAATTAAGTTCTGCCTTTCCCAAAATATAGATTGTGCAATTAATGGGGAACTTGGCTAGGGCAAGACTGTTGTCACACTGTAGCAAGATGTTTTGAACAGTTTTTAATTATTATGCTGTTTGTACTCAATAGAATTTAATATGAATATTCACTTACATGGAAGTTATTGTTTTAAGAGACAATGAAGAAATAGCTGATATTTGTTTTGGGAAATAGCCAGTCTTTAGTACAAAAACAAACAAACAAAAACACCTAAAAACAATAACAACAACAAAAACTCCCTACTCTCAGAAAACACAAATATTAATAGCAGAATAGAATCCTCTGTCTTCATTTAGCATTAAATAAATCAACTTGAATATCTCACATCCAAACCATAACACTGAAGAAGTTAAAAATCTCATTTATAAAAGTTTAACACTTTCTTCTTCCTCCTTCTCTTCTTTTTTTGCTTTCAGTGTATAGACTAATAAAATTTTATCTGGTACAGGAAATTAGGGGAATGACTTTCATACATAAGAATGATTTCTAATTAACATGTCAGTCAAAGGAGTCTATCTGAAGGGCTTGAAAATGCTTGAAAGCAAAGTCCTCTCCTCGGTAGATCATTTCCATTACGTTCAATCTCTTGCCACTTTGTCCCTGAAAGGTAGTAAAAGATGGGTTGTGTTCTGTCCTTGTCAAGTACCACACATCTCCACTGAGTGGACACACAGTCATGAGGGGCTGAGCTACCTAAGGACCTTTGCTATAACATCTCAGTATCTGTGATCAGTCCGCTTCCCATCCATAAGTAAATCCTGCAGCCAAAGCAAAGAGAGTAAGTGCTCCATCTTTGGATCTTGCATCTCTGCACTTGGAGTTCAGGTTTCTGTGTTGTCCTGGCCCCCTCTGAAACCTGGATTCCCAGTGGATCTATTTCTGGAATATGCTCAGTATCTCAACTCCGAACTAAGCAGGTAACTCTCAGAGGCTGCTCTTTTCCTGCTGTGGATCTGATTGGGCCAGGACATGAGGCAGGGAATGAGACCCACCTGCGAGAAGGCCAGTAGACACTGCCTCTCTCTCCCTTTTCATTTAGCACCGAATTTGCAGGGACTGTGAGTATGAGCTAGGGCGACTGAACATGCCTAACTTGTAGTTCCGTTAACAAATAGTCATGGGGGGCTGGAGCGGAGGCTCAGCTTTATGGCGCTTGCCTGGCATGTGTGAGGAGGTGGGTTCAAACCCCAGCACCACGTACACAACGAAGCGTCGGAGCGATGAAGGCCACATGAAAAACAAATCAAATCGATTCTCTCTTTCTCTCACACTGTCCCTCTCTTTAAAAAAAGAAATTATCATGGCTTTTAATAATAAAAATAACAATACAATACTGATATGAGAATGAAAATGAAACAATCCCCAACCATTCTTGACTCAATCCCATCTTTTTTTTTTTTTTTATACTTTCTTGACTTGGAAGTTGCTTCTTATAAATCTTTCAGCTCTTTACTTTCTTATTCATAAATAATGTGTTTCTACAAATATTTATAGGTTTCTCAATTTAATTTTTTAAATTTTTTTTTAGTGAGAGGGACAGTGAGAGAGAGAGAGAGGGAGAGCAAGAGAAAGACAGAATCAATTTTATTTAGTGTTTAGTTGGCCCTCGTTGCTCCGAGACTTTGTCGTGTGTGTGGTGCTGGGATTTGATCACGTACTTGGGCATGCTGGGCAAGTGCCGTAACCACCCAGCCACCACTCCAGCCCCGGTTTCTCAATTTTAGATATATCTATTGATTGCCTACTAATCTTTCAAACATAGACATATAACATAGTTAAATCCTGTTTAGTGTTTAGTTCTTACTATGCTCATAGTTGAGCTACCTACAATACTGGTTACATTTTCTTTCTTGTACAATTTTTCCTCCCCTTAGTTACTACTGTTTCAGTTTTTTTTTTTTTTTTACCTTTCCTTCCTTTGTATTCTTTAGTAGACATCTAATCATAAATACCTAACAGATGCTTAGCCAAGTGTTGTTGAAAGTAATCACTGGGTTGAAAGGAAGGGGATGGAAGGTGGGGTATGTTACTTCTCCACTTGAAAGGACAAAGTCCAAGTTCCAACTGAGCCACAGGAGATCTGGCCCCTGCCTAGCCCCAGGAGACTAATTCCTTACCGTTTCCTCTCCTGTTTTTTCCTCCAGGATTGCTGTGCTTTCTTTAGATGCTAGAATTTATAAAGCCCACTCTTTCTCCTTGCCGTTTCCACCAGCCCCGTGCTGTCTGAATCATAGTTCTTGCCTCTCCTTCATCCTTAGGTGCCTATCTACCCTGTCCCCTAGAAACCATTTGAATGTCCCAAGTGCTCCTACAAGCTCTGTGTTTTCCTCACTCACAGTGTTTCATGGTTAGTCCTTGGTTGGATCTGTTTTCCTCAATGAATTGTAAGCTCTACGAAGATGGGGTCTGCTTGGTCTTCTTCAGGGGAGTCCCCGCATTTGGCACATAGCATACACTTTAGTTATGATACGATGGAATCTCTTAGAAGAATGACAATCATGCACATACATGTGAAAACATCACACTGATTCAGGCTGGAGAAAATCTCTTGCAAGGTTGTGGGTTGTTTACTTACATGAAGTAATTCCCATTTCTCCTTTATAAATTGCTTAACCATAGGCTGGTGGAGACTTGTTGCAACTATAAAATGAGAGACAATGTGGCTTTGTAGATTGGGCAACTTGAATGTAAAAGTCCGGTTCTTAGTCAGATTTTTATCATTGATTCTGGGCAGCCTTGAAAAGGTCCATTAACATTGTGGGGTGCCAGCATGGTGGTCCCAGGTTTCTTTAACCTGTTGTCTGCCATCAAACACTTGAGGAGTGCACAGTGTTAAAAGTGGTATTTCTCTGACCTGAAAAGTCAGAGAAACCATCAGGGACTCTGCCCTCATGGAGCCTCCAGACTAGCAAGGAAGAGAGACTATCAGCAAGTGCCACATCTATGAATATGTCCTGGAAAAACTGGTGTCAAATTGGAGATGAAGTGGAGGTGGAGAGTAAAGAGGGAGGCCTACATATGAGGCCAGGGAAGGAGGATATGAAGGAGCACCATTTACGTATAAGGACAGGATGGGGTAGTCCCAGCTAAGAGAAGAGGAAGTGCAGTCCTTATGAAGGGTGGTGGTTAAGGTGACTGCGTCTTTATTGAGTGCGATTATGGCTAGGATTTAAAAGGAGCCCATTGTGTTTGGAATGGAGGACAGAAAGGAGGGTTGGCAGTTTGAGAGGCAGACAGAACTATTACTTGGGATAATGGAGTCTGTGTTGCTCAACCTATCTGAACGCAGGCTGCTGGTCTGCACGCAACCTGTTGACTTCCTGTCTGCAATGAGAAAGGAGCTGTGCAGACTTATGGCCCTGTTTTTTCAGCTTTTGCACTGATGTGAATAAAAGATCTGCCAAGAACAATTAGAGGACGAAAAATGTATTGGGGGGCTCATGGTTTCAGATGTACCAGTCCATAGAAAGTTGGCTCCATTCCTTGGGGTCCTAGGTGAGGCAGACCATCACGGTGGAAGTGATGCTGTGCTGATGTTGGGGCTGGGTTCTTGTTCCATGGAGTCAAGGAATAAATACTGCAGAAAACTGAGCAGGAATAGCAAGACATTTTATTTAGGAAAGTTAAGCAAGCAGTGAGAATAAACAGGCTTAGCTAAGAAAAGGATAGAGAGAGCAGACTTCTGCCAGGGGGAGAAGGGGGCCAAGGGCCTGCTTAACGTGGAGTCTGTCCTTTTATCCCATCCAGAGGACCTTTCTCCCTTTGCCCCTTTCTACAGGCCCTTTAGAGTTACAGCTCAAACAAAGACGGTGCATTGCCAACAGGTGAGGTCAGTGGACACGTGCTCACAAGCTACTGCCTGTGACCTTGGGTGCAGACACTGAATCACAGTGTGTCTGGCTTTGACTACCATGGGAAAGCTGGTCCCTAGCCTTGGCTACACACTAAAAGCATAACATAGCCCACCAGTGTCAGTGAGGGAGCCTGGCTGAAGGCACTTTTGGATCTGCCTCAGTAAGCACCTTTGTTAGCAGATGTCTGCTTGTAAGCCACCATCAGTTTCCTTCCTATCGACCCTTATTATTCCATCTACACTGACTACCTTACTCAGTTTCCCTGCCTCAGAAGGGTGTGGTGGAGAAAAGCAGCTCAAGACATCACACTAAAAAGGATGGAGATAGAGAGAGAGGGTGAGAAACTCCACTCACCAGATACGAAATATATACCCCAAAGGCACATCCCCCCAATGTTTCACCTCCTCCATCCTCATCCTTCAGTTACCACTCAGTTGATCTCTATCAAGGGATTCATTCACTGATTGGGTTAAGGCTCTCATAATCTAATCATCTCACCTCTGAGCCTTGCACTGTCTCATACATGACCGTTTGGGGGACATCATGTATCTAAATCATAACAGGCACCTACAACCACTTTTTAGCTTAGTGCCTGTGCACACATTTGAACACACGCACACACTGACGGTGTTCTTGGTGAATGAAGTGTGCATCGATTTACATTTGTATTTGGACATACTGCCCTCTTGTTGCAGACCTTCATTTCCATGTACAGAGCAACAACACTAATGAGTTTCAGTGAATGTGAACATGAGCTTGTTGGTGAGGAAATATGGCGCTTGGTGGCATGATCAAATTCACTTTTGAGTGCTTTTAGTGGCGCCAAAACAGAGTGAAATAGGAAGAGGACAGGACACCTTCAGTCCCAATGTTCTAGGTACCAGACAGTAAGGGTGTGAACCATGATGGTGGCAACTCAAGTGAAAGATTAGTGGACAGATGGTGATGCATTGTTAAGGTAGATGCTATAGGATTTTCTCATAGACAGGGGCATGGGCAGTTCAAAGAGGGTCACTCAAGCAAGTTTCCCAGGTTTCTTCTCTGACCAACTTTGTGAATATTGATTCACATTGTCATGGTTGAGATGGTAACAATAGAGTATGAATGGACTTAACATTGGGGAGGTGGTGTACATGGATATCAACAGAAGTTATTATTATGGGGTTTTAAATAGCAAGACACATTATGAAGAAATATATAAAGATGAATTCTCCCAGATTTTAAGTACTAGTCTATAATAGTTTGTAAAGCCTATTCTGTATTATTATTCACAAACTGTTTTTTGAAGACAAAAAGAAAACTCAAAAGTATGTATTGAAATAGGTGCTGAGACAGGTTAGTGCTCATTTACCAGTGGAGGGATTTTTTCATTGTTGATGCAGTTATGGGACTAAATCAAGTGGCATAGGTATCAAGATCTTGATGGGTGCTTCTGAATGGTTGAAATTATAAATGTTAAATCCATCAATGCCCATGGTATTTTCAGGGTGGGGCATAAGTTTCATCTGAACTGTCAACTGAAGAATTTTTTGCAGATGCTTAGGGATTTGTTAGAGGCTGCATCTGGATTTGGTAAGAAGATGACTGACATCAATTGTTCAGTGTGGGAGGAAACTGCAGCAGAAAGCAAGCATTTGCTGACCCTCTACATCTTTCAGGTGTGGAAAATGAACTGGGTAAATGCCTCCATGTGTGTAGCTCTGGACATATCGTTTAAAACACTTCAAAATGGAGCAAACATTAAACATTGAAAATACTGTCTATGTGATTAAAACCTGGAACAGATTCCAAAAGTTGGAATAAAATGTTCTTATTGCGTTTCTTTTTTTTTCACTTTGACTTTTGTATTTGAACCAAAATCATCTGAGAAATCAATGTGGTTTTGTTCTGGGATCCATTAAGTGTGGAAAGGTGCTCAATTAAGGTCAAGCCAATTCTATGAGTCTGGCAGGGCAAGTTGCCATGCAGGTAGATCACATGGTTACATGATGCAATATGGTGGACCATTCTGTTTCCCCATCCTACTCTATGCACAAAAACTTCTGGCTTTCTATTGACTCATTTCAATTTAATTAGGTTCTTTCACTCCTCCAACTACCTCTGAGACTTTCCCAGCAAATGGAAACCTTTTGCTCCTCAACCAACAGAAGATTCAGGGGATCGCATGAACATTGTGCAATCGCAAGCTAGCTGGATTCAGTAGAGACTGGCAGCATTTCTGTTAAACACTGGGAAGGGCACTGCCAACCTCTGTTCTGGTGGTAGAGACAAGGAGGTTTATGATATTAGAGATGATGATCAAAGGACTCTGTTAAAATGCCATGAATAATTACAAAAGTAATTGTTATTGCGATAAATCCGGAGAGGAATAATGATTTGGGGAAATTAATGGGACAAGTTGTGTCAGTTTGCTGGCTTAAAGTCAGCTTCATTTTCTAATAAAGAGAAAATCACTGATGATGTTTACAATTTAGACCAAGAAGTTGTAGAATTTATTGATGGAGAAAAGGAAAAGGGTCAAATTCAAAAGAGTTATTTTTATTTCAACCTAGTATTTTCTGGAGGTGCAGAAAATGACTGAGAAAGCAAGTAGGTTCCTGTTTATAAATATAAATATATAAATACTCATGGAAAGAGCTGAGGAGATACTTGAGATCATCTAATCTGCATGGTTTAAACTCATTGTGCTTTGGAATAGCATACTTTTTTTTTTAAAAGTCAAATTTATTTAGTTTTTCATGTGACTTTTGTTGCTCCAACAGTTTGTTGTGTACGAGGTGCTGGGGTTTGAAACCCACATCCTCACACATGCCAGGCAAGCACCTTAACCACTGAGTCACTGCTCTAGCCCCATACCTTTTTGGAAAGAAAATTGTTTGTTGAATTCCTATATAACACTTAAAAGCAGAGATGATGGGACAGAGAGTCAAGAACTTTCTGTACTTTGTGCCTCTCTCCATCTACCTGGTTTTTCCATGAGATGTCTGTGTTCTCATTACTTATTTTTAAAACTACTGATCAAATCCAACCTCCTCATTTTATAAACGGGGGATAAGCTGCCATGCCCAGAACCACACAGGGAGTTCCTTGCTGGACCAGCTCCCTGTGCAAATCATCTTTCCTCTGAGCCACATTTGGCATGTGAGTTAGCCTCTAACCCTTTGACCTTTCATACCACCATTACCTTATCCCACACCTTTCCGAAGATTTATCACCCTCCTTGTGATTTTAATGCAGTTGAAAGAAAACCATGTTTGACTCAATATCCAAATGAGAGTGCAGAAAAGAACATTTGCTATGCCTTCCTCAGCAAAGGCCCACAGCAGTTGCTGCTCCCAAATGTGCCCTGTGAGCAAGGGCTCCAGTCCCTCACCTGTGTGGGAGAATCTGTCTTGTCATCCTTCGTTTTATCCCCTGGTCGTGGGAGGAGAGAATAATAAGACGTTCCCTGCAGACCACAGGTTGTTTTGAATTCTACTTCTCTTCCTCAGAATTGATACTGTGTTTGGCCTTTGATAAATGATAAATGCTCATGTCCTATTTTGTAAGATTCTAAATCATGTGCAGTTAATAGACATTTACAAACGACAAGAGTATTTATCACTTTAATAAAAGAAGTGCTAGTTTTGTTTAAACACTTGTTTCTAAGTTTCACCAGTTTTGAGAGAATTTCTCGCATACTTTTTTCCTCTGACAGATGAGAAAGCTCATGCCCAGAGTGGCAAAGGACTGGGTCTACGATGAATCATCTAGTTTGAGGAGTGAACTCAGTTCTTGCCCAAGGTCTATTGCTCATCCCACTCCTTAATTGAGTTGATTGGTTGGGAGGAACATGCCTTGAGGGTCTGGTACAAAACACCCCTGTGTGAGGGACAGAGGGATCGCTTTCTTTGATGGGAAAACAGACAATAAAGACCCTTTGAGAGGGGGAAATTTCATATTCACAGGAGATGTGTATCCTGAAAGCACTGCTCATCAGCTCCTTTGGACTTATTTTGGTCTGAGAGAGCAAAGGTGACTTAGGTTGTGTGCTGAGAGTTTAGGCACAATCATGGATACTGGCTGTGAACTGCAAATTGATGCCTACATCCTTGACCCTTTATATAGAGTAAGACACATTTTGGTTCAGTTCTTCAAGTACCATCAAGGCTATGAGTTGGATCTTTGAGTTAATTCGCCAAGTTCATACCCGTGGCCATTGATTTCACTATCGGTTTTGGTCAACCATCAGGGACACATGGGACATAAGGATGACAGAGGATCTGTGCAAGTCCATCTTCTTTCTTGGAGATGAAAATGATGAGGAAGAAGAGCCTTTATTGTCTCAGCTTCATGCTTCATTCATAAAGAGTAAACTATTATTTTTTTTCTATCTTTGAAGGTGCTCTACTAGAAATTAAGAGATAGAGCTTTGGAGTTGTATCATCTGATCATCTTACCCATTATCAGTTGTGTGACCTACTTGGAGTTGGTTAACCTCGCTGTGCCCCGACTTCCTCACATGTAATGTGGGTCAATGTGACAAACAACTCAAAGCATTGTTCTGAAGATTAACTGGATGTATGCAGCTGCTGGGGCATCTGTCATATAGTAAGCATTTACTAAATGTTACTGATCATTACCCTGTTATGGATTGAAGAATACTCTAAAGTCTAGTTAAACTCCCAATTTTGAATGTTTCGAGTAGATTCTGACAGCTGTGTTTACTTTCTGTGTTCAGGAAGCTCTGGGTCATCACCAATCACTAAGCGCCTCTTCTGGGCAGGCTTTTCTTGTCATCGCTGGCCAGTTAGTGAAAGATCTATTTTCTGCAACTTTATTCCTTTGGTGTGTACCCTTGAGTGTTGCTAATGTGGCACACCCTGGGGCCAGGTGAATTTGGGCGGGGCAGAGAGTAGGCTGAAGATGCAAAGGTGATTATGATGTGGCCTCAGCTTTCAAAGGACTTGGGGGTGAGGGGTGTGGTAGGGTGGGGATGCTATGAAATCTAGACTGGCTCTTGCCTTCAAAGAGCTCACTGTCTTGAGAGAGAGACAAGCCATAAACAAACAGTGACAAAGCAGTGAGAGATGTCCAAAGCGCTAGGAGAGCACAAAAGAGGAAGTGACTAAGATGGCCTGCAGAGACCTTGGAAACTGTCAAACAGGAAATAGTGTGTAAACTGGGTCATGAAGCATGAGTAGCTGTTTGTCAGAAGACACAGGGTAAGTTTCTAGGAGAAGTACATGTGCAAAGGTATAGAGACACGACTCACAACAGCCAGCAGCATTGGGTGGTGTGAGTGTTTTAAAAGGTGTGCACACTGCCCTGGTTCAAGGCCATGCTGTCATCCAACCCCCTTGCTCCAACTGGCAGACTTGCATGTGAACGTCCCTGCCCAACTTCAAGCCCATATCTTGCTTCACAACCCCAGCCACACTGGCTCCTTTTTGCCCCTGGACCATACAAACATGATTCCACTTTAGAGCTGCTTCTTATTTCTGGAAAGGTCTTCCTTACTTTCTGCAAGGCTTGCCTGTTGTGACTCATCAGGTCTCACACCCTTAGCAAGGCCATTCATGAAGCGGGTGACCTGATATTCCTAACACAGACTCACAGCAAGGAATGCACTGTGATCTGTCATTATTTTACCTGTTACCACGTCTACTGACTGCCTGCCTCTCTGGAAGGTAGGATCGAGGAATGAGGGTAGGGATGCTGATAGCTTTTTTCCAGTTGTATCCCTGGTGCCCAGATCCCTCCCTGACATTTCACTTACTAAAAAAAATTATTGAATTAAGAGATGAAGATATCGGGGCTGGAGCGGTGGCTTGGTGGTTACGGTGTTTGCCGGGCATGCGCAAGTACACGTGTTCAAACCCCAGCACCACGTACACAACTAAGTGTCAGAGCAACGAAAGCCATGTGAAAAACTCAGTAAAAATTGATTCTCTCTCTCTCTCACCGTCCTTCTTTCTTAAAAAAAAAAAAAAAGAGATGAAGATATCAAAGATGAATAAGAAAAATTGGAAAGAAAAAAATTGAACACCTCCCAGTAATTTCTCCAGGGCCAGTTTCTCCTCTTTTCTATCAATTCTGCATCATGGAAGGTTGAGTATGTGGTGCTGG
The DNA here is from genome assembly GCA_004027875.1 of Aplodontia rufa. Classification (NCBI taxonomy): domain Eukaryota; kingdom Metazoa; phylum Chordata; class Mammalia; order Rodentia; family Aplodontiidae; genus Aplodontia; species Aplodontia rufa. The sequence continues at coordinate 19,461 of PVKS010011425.1, read as the reverse complement.
GGTTCAAACCCACATACTCGCACATTCCAGGCAAATACTGTAACCGCTGAGCCACCACTCCAGCCCCAAGAGGTGGGTATTAAAAAGGACAAGATAAAGGTAAACCATAAGATAGTTCAAATTTATTTCCAATTTGTCTTTCACTAAAAACTGTTATTGTTCTGCTTGCCTAGTTTTTAATTGTCTTTCTAAATATAATAGCTAGTATTTCAGTATATATTTGAAACAACATTAATTGTTAGGGAAGATACATTTAAATTGTATTCCCACAAACCTTTTAGGGTAGGGGTGGGCTAACCTCTTGTTGGATTTAATTATATATTTGTTTTGAGTATTTATTATGACAAAATGCTTCAACCAAATGGGGAAGCCATCCACGTGTCTTTCTTTGTTACATTATCTTTGATCTATGATTTCTTTTGGGGGAGTCTTTCAGTTTATCGTCCATTTTACGATTGCTCAGAAGTTAAAATCAAATGATAATTCCACATGTTTACTTAACTAGTCCTAGATCATGATTAAAGAAATTAAACAAATTAAATTGAAAAGGGATCACTGTTGACTCCTCTGATGTGGAAACCCCTCCTTCTCACTCAGGACTCTCCTTATCTTCTGAGAGGTGACCACTAACAGAGAGTAACATGTCATACTAAATATTATAAATGTTTAATTTCTTATTTTCTTTGATAAAAATAAATGTATAAAGAAATTCTAACGTTTCTCCCATCTTCCCATTGAGTGTTTTGCATACCTACTCGGGTGCATATTCTCCAGTTTGGAGACTCTTGGAATGGTCACTGGTAAAATCTATAAAGAGAAGACCAAACAGGAGGCTGGAATCCTTTTAGCCATGAGATTTCTATTAGCTTCCATCCAGAGCCTTAGTATCAACATGACTTCTTTTCATGCTGATTTGTTTCTTTTTCATGTATCTAGCAAAGAGAACAAAGAAATGATAATGACCACTTATGAAATGTGTAATTGGAAAATGTTTTTAAACATAAATTAAAGAATGAATTTTAGGGAGTATTTCAAGCTGATGAAATAAGAGGGAGAACAGAATATGGAGAGAATGTCAGGTTCTTGGTTTGAATAAAGAGGAAACCAAAATATATGGCTTCAAAGATGCTTTGCCTTCAGGCTGGCTAATCAGCCTGAAATCGAAAGACTAGGATCTTTCACTTCATGATCTTGATGAACTTCAGTACCGTTCTGCAAGAACAACATTACTTTTACCTTTTTACAATAAAGAAACTTATTTGGAAAGGTCCAAGGAATCTGCCTAGCAGTTGATAGGTGGCAGAGAAGGTGAGTAGGTAGATTTCTTTCAGGTATTTCTGTGTCTGAAGAACTGTCCCCAACTTAGTAATGCTGATAGAAAAAAGGAAATCGTGGGAATCTTTTGTCATGTGGCCTTGATTCTCTCAATGGAATAGGCAAGCTTTAGTGTACTTCAAAGCCTGCATTCTAATAAAATAGCAGGAGAGCTGCTGATAAGCCAGCCTGAAGGCAAAGCACCTTTGAAGCCATATATTTTGGTTTCCTCTTCATTCAAACCAAGAACCTGACATTCTCTCCGTATTCTGTTCTCCCTCTTATTTCATCAAGGTTCCCCTGAAGTTCCTTTCTCTCTACTGGAGCTACTTTGTTGGGTATAACAATGCTCTAACTGGGTAAGAGTTTGGATGGGGGAAAACAAAAGAGTGTGGGGTTCTTTTGTTAATTTTGAACTAATGTTGAACTAATTGGACTCAAATTGCCAGATGTCAAGGTGAATGACAAATGATGCTAAGAGTCTTAGGGAGGAAATGACAGTAGGTAACTCAAGAAAGTGCTCCAAAGAGAAGCTCACAATGACCGGATAGGAAAGGTGTGTTTCCCTTTGGCGAAAATGTGTTTTGCTAGGTGATGCTAATCATAGTTCCTGTGGAGCTCTGGGCCTCATCCTATCCATAAAATCTCTGGTAGTCTTGAGTCTGATGAATCTCTTCTTTCATAGAGACCAGCACTCCGCGGGGTCATGAGTGTTGCAAAGGCCCAGGGATGGAGGGGGATGTTCTAGCACAGCAACAGGAAGATACAGCCAGAGAGCAAGTGGGGTGGACAGTGAAGTGAGGACTTGGGCAAGCCACAGAAGAGCAACCACTGGGACAGGAAATAGACCAAGAATCCATCAGAAAGGCACAGGATGGTGGCTGAGTTCTATGTTAAATGGGCCCTTCTGTGTCCTAGTGCTTTCAACAGCTAGCTTTCTTGTATGCCACTCCAGAGAAGGCTGGTGCAGAAGAAGTCACTTCAGCTCATGGTAAATACATTTCCAAAAATCATAGTCAGGATGGGAGGGAAACAAACAGAATTCTGTGCCTACAGATCAGTTCACGGCAATCCACCAAGACGCCATGCGAAATACAAAATGTTAAGAACATGAAAATTAGCACTGTTAATATATCGCCTATTATTATTTCTGACTGAATAGGTCAAGCAGTTCACATTGTTAAATGGTGGGCTTTTATAAAAGCGTGGGCAATTTTGAAGGCATTAAGATTCTTAAGAAAGCCCATACAGCTGAGTGTTTCTACTGGGGCTTACACTTGTGATCTGTACACACAAAGGTGCACACACCCTTGGAAAGGGACAAAGAGCCACTGTTGTGTTCCCTGCCAGGAAGCCTGCAATCAGTGATGCAATCACTGTGGCCCTGCATTTGGAGGTGGGTGGGCAGGGGTGAGGTAGGCAAACACTGAGTGGTTAAACTCGGTGGCAAGAACTCAAAGAGCCTGAGACCTGTCCACATTCTCCTACACTAGCCCTCGTTAGAGCCCAGGGTTAACTCCTGCTACTTCCCTCTGTGACCACTGTGATACTTCCCTTGCCCCCCCATATTATTATTATTTTTTTAAAAAGAGGGACAGTGAGAGAGAGAAAGAGAGAGTCAATTTTGTTAAGTTTTTCATGTGGCCTTCATTGCTCCGTGACTTCATTGTGTATGTGGTGCTGGGGTTCGAACTTGCATACTTGTGTATGCCAACATATATATTTTTAATAATATGTTACCATGTGTCTGATGTTCTCTAACTTACTTTTGTTCTCCATCCAAAGGCTCCTGTATTGAAGGCTTGTCACTAGCCTGTGATGCTATTGGAAGGTAGAGGGAATATAATGAGGTGGGGCCTTTGGAAGGAAGTCACGTATTTTGGACTTCCTGGCTTCTTCCTCTCTTCTCTTTGCTTCCTGGCCACCATGAATTGAGCAATTTTGTTCCATCATGTGCGTGTTGCCCTGGTGTTCTGCGCCTCAAAGCTACCAGGCCAAGCAGCCATAGACTTTGAAACCAAGAGTCAAAATAAACCTTTCCTTCTTATAACCTACTTATCTCAAGTAGTCTGTTACAGCAATGGCAATCCAACTAACTCAGTAGGTTACTTTCCAGCTCAATATGTAATTCTACCTCTTAATTTTGAAGGCTAGATACAATTCAATTGAGTAATTCAGGGGTCAGCAAACATTTTCTTTAAATGGTCAAAAAATAAATATTTTATCTTTGTAGTCTGGAGTCTCTGTCCTAACTCCTCAACCCTGATGTGTATCATGAAGCCAGCCATAGCCAATACCCAAAGAACAGATAGGCCCATGTTCTAATAATGCTTTATTCATTTATTCTGCAAATTGAATATGTCATAAAGTATTATTATTCTGATTTTTTCCAATCATTAAAAGATATAATAAATATTCTTAGCGTGGAGGATTGCACAAAACCAGATGTGGATAGGATTAAGCCCTTGGGCTGTCTTTTGCTGACCTTTGAAATAAATTGTTGAGAAAGCTTACTTATTGTCCACATCTGTGTTCCCTTCCACAAGGAGTGAGCTCATAACCTCTCAGGAGTTTGCAACATGGAGGTGGAGTGACTCAGTGTGACTAGGCAGGTTGGAGGAGCCAGGGGGCAGGCATTCTGTTCTCCGGAGCATATACTTCTATTTCATGAGGAGGTCTCTGGAGACTGGCACCAATAGCTGGGCAGTCTGTCTAATTCTGAATAGTTGTGTGAAGAGGTCCACTTATCTTTCTTATGCACACATAAGCTACTTTCTACAAAATCAACTTCATCAGTAATAAAGGTAATATTTGGGTGTCTGATATAGCGTGCTCATTTGCTTTACATCTCAGTTGGGTTAGGCATAATGTAGACATACTCGTGGAATCCTCTAATAACCCCAGCTTGGATTTACCATTATTTATTTAAGCGTTCCATACTCTTCCATTGTTTGATACTTCTTAGCCCTTTTGTAAAACACTCATGTTCAAGTTTGTGGACCGATTCCTTACTCCTTCTGGACCGATTCCTTACTCCTTCTTCTTGCTTCTCATGACACCTAAAAAGAAAGCATGGCTTGTGGGTTTTTGAAAACCCTCATAGATACATCTGGAGATGAATGCAGTATCGACATCCCAATCTCCTTCTTTTCCTTGATTTCATGTCTGCCATCAGGAGCTTAATATTCTTACGCATGGCTTGAGAGGCCAGATATATAATATACTTGCTCAGCAGCATTTAGTAGATCTCCATTACCCATCAGGTAAAGAATGATTCCTTAAATAACATCTGGTCTTGTACATTTCAAATCTTACTGTTCTAGCTTTAGCCTTCAACATTTTGAAAAGTGTTAATACATATAAAGTGTATATCACAATGCCAAGGATATAATAAGCATTCAACATGTCAACTCAATTTTTGTTCCATTACACACTAAAATCACTTTCCAATCTCTGTGGCAACTCACTAGTTTCTATAAGCTTGTTTTATCTATTTTCCCTTTATTTAAGTGATTTTCAAGCTATCATCACAGTTGATAGAAACCCTATTTGACCTCTGCAAAGCCTACTTGAAGAAGCTCCATCTCTGTGCATGATAATTGCACACTTTTAGAATTCCTAATTCAGTAGATCATGTCAACAAGTGGTGAATTCATACTGTGCAGTTCATGAACGCCCTGAGACTCTCATTTCACAATTATCTGGGACACTTGACATGTTGACAAAAAGTTGCTGTGGAGCGATAGAAGTGAAATGATACATAATTTTAAGAGAAAAACTGTGTAACTAGAAAGGAGTTTCACTAATTATTTTGACTGATATTTATTGAATGCACATCAGTTGACATTTTCTGTACTAAGAACCCCATTCATTTTGACTAAAAGTAGGCTTGACTCTTCCATCATGTATTTAACATCTATAGAAGGTAACCATCACAAATAATAAGAAATTAAAATTATGCATTACCCCAATGAACCTAAAATATAATATAAAACTAAAAATCTCAAATACAATGAGAGCAGGTCCATGGTGCTATGAGAAGACAGGCATGATGGGGTAGACATTGTGGGAAGCTGATGGACTTGAGATATGTTTTGGAAACATTGTCATCAAGAGGATTAGACATGATGGCTGTGAGTCAGCTTTTCATCACTATAACATATACCTGAGAAAACGACGTAGAAGATGAAGAGGTTGATTTTGGTTCATGGTTTCTATGATCTGCTGGCTCCATTGCTGCGGGCATGAGGTGAGGCAGAACATCACAGCAGAAGGGTGTTGTAGAGGAAACCTTCTCAGCTCAAGGCAGCCAGCAAGCAAAGCAAGAGAATGGGACTGGGGACAAGGAATACCCTTCAAGAGCATGCCCCCAGTGACTAATGAACCACCTCCTGTGTTTTCCACTGCCTCCCTGTAATCCTTTCAGTTACCAATGGATGACCCCACTGATGAGGTCAGAGCCCTCATGATCCAATCACTTACTTATGTCCCACCTCTACACATGGCTACATTGGGGACCAGGCATCTAACACGTGAGTCTTGGGGGGACACTTCATATCCATACCATAGCAACTGCCCAATCAATTTTAATTTTCTAATAGGGTTTTGAAGGAGGAATTGGACTTCAGCAACTGGATATACAGAACAAAAGGATTTCAAATTAAGGAAATAGTATATGCTAGAAGTGCTCTTAAATCTAACACATCTTACTGAGTCAGGACTTGTGAATTATTTAGTATTTAGTTAAACTGAAAGGTACAGGGACCAGGGAAGGAATGAGGCAGGAGAGGTAGATAGGGATGATGAGATTGTGAAGGATCTCGTATGTTGTTCTAGGGAGATTGGCTTCATCACAGTAGACCACTGAAACCTTCTATGTGGGGCGACCACATGGAAGTTATGTAGAACATGCAGCAGGAGAGATGGGGGTCACAGAAGTGGGTCAAACCTGAAAAAAAGAAGACCTCTTTGACGGTAGCTACAAAACTAGGAATGGAGATGCTGAAGGCCATTTTGGAACTTTGGACACTGAGATCTCACTGCTTACCCTCATTAAATATTGTTAAAATGAGGGAATGATTCTGGTCTCATATTTTTTGCTAAGTTTGCCTCTCGAAATCTAGGTTTTTAGATAAATTCCATACAAATATCAGTTTTCAGGATTATTTAAATTTGTTCTTTCTAAAAAAAACTCTCAAAAAACATTTGGATGTGAGCATTTATTTGGGAGGTGATCCCAGAGAGTGTCGTCAGGGGAGTACGGAAGTGGGGGAACACGCCCAAGAAAGGGTGCATTACAGGGAGCTGGAGTGGTTGCTAAGTGGTTAGAGCACTTGCCTAGCATGTGCAAGACCCAGGTTCAAATCCCAGCACCATGTACACAACTAAATTTTGGAGAAACAAAGGCCAGATGAAAAAATAAATACAATGGATCCTATTTTTCTCACACTCTCTCTTTCTCTTTAAAAAAATATTTAAAGAGTACATTACAAATGAGAGTACTGCTGCAGGCATGTGGGGTTCAAACCCTCTATGACTCCCTGGGAAACAGTATAAACCATGCACCCCAGAATTATTAGGGTGAAGGGACTTGTGTGTTGATTCAAAATTCTATTATTTCAGGAGAGCGGTACTGTTGTAGGTAGAGTGAGTTTGTACCTTCAGAGGCAGTCTTCAGGAAGGGGGGAGTCAGTAGTATAGTTTTTGGCTTCAGTGTAGAGCTGTAATATGGGGTGGATGAAGTCTTTAAATAACCTGGGAAATTTCAGGTTATTTAATCTTCGTAGGCATTGCAGGAGACCTTCTACTTATATGCTTGACAAGATACACCCCATAAATTCTACATAGAGCTCTAAACAGGGCACATTGTGGCTCAAGTGGTATCCGTGGTGAATGGAGTCCAGGAGTGAACACGAAGAAGGTGTTTCTCCTGATGGGAGAGATCTGCAAGCAGAATCTGAGGCATGGAAGGATTTCTCATTAATTATATGTCCAATATGTGATAGGGACAGTGCTCACCATTTTACATTCCTTGCCTAGCTTAATGAATTTAATCATGACAACCACCTTATGATGAAATGATTAGATATTCATTTTGCTTTTTTTAATTTAAATTTTTATTTTTGAACAACCATACAAATTTTTAACAAAATAATATAAAATGTATATAGTTTCTGGATACTAGATTTACCCCCAGGAGTGCCCCACCCCCCCCAATTTCCCACCTGTATCCCTCCGTTCCCTTAAAGAGAACTAAAGCTGGTGAGGTAAAGTGAATTCTCCTAGTATTAAGTAGTGTATCAGTTATTATTTGCTACAATAATGATTCATAAAAAATAATCACAAAACATGGTGCCATAAAACGATAAGTTTTTATTTAGCTCACAAGTCTGCAGACTGGTGATTTAGGTTGGGATCTGCTGGACAGTTCTTCTGATTTGAGCAAGCATTGGAGTGATCAGGATTGCTTTGGCAATCTTATCAGCCAGTAGGCTAGCCCTGGCATGTTCTCTTAGTATGTTCTCATAGCTAAGGACAAGAGCACAAGTTGAAACACATTTCTTTAATTCTTAGTTTGTAACGTTTCTGATAACATTCTCTTGGCTGAAGGAAGCCACGTGTCTGGGTCTGGAGTCAGAACCTGGATGGAGAGTGAAAAACTGGAGAGTGAACTGGAGAGCTCATGCAATTATTCTACCACACTTGGCTGGTAGATGTCAACTGAGATTTAAGCCCAAAGCTCAAGCAGGCCATTTGTTGTCCCACATGCTATTTTGCATGCCAAGAAAATGCCCCCACTGGTTTCAAAGAAGGTGCGTTTATTTAGTTCCCTACATTTTTGTATTTGTTCACATTTACCCTCTGGCTCAAGATGAATGTAATTCAGTTTATTTCTTTTTATTTTATTTTATGTTTGTTTTGTTTTTTAAACAAGGAAGTGGTAAAGAGAGAACTCCAAGTCCATCTATCTGAATCTATCTACAAAGCTCTGTAAAGGACAACGGCACATGTGTAGTATGGTCATCGTCATTTTGATATTTCCAATATTTCCAATTTGCATTCAAAAGAAGGTTGTTAGAATGGCAGCTCAGCCCAGGAGCTTGCAAGTCCAATTCAAAAGGGCAGAAGTATTTGTCCGCAATCTGAGATAGTGTAGCTAAGGAGTGCTGGGACTGTACTTGCTGGCTTGGGTATCCCTGATTTAGGAATGCATTCTTCTTCTGCTTTTTAAAGAAAAGTTGTGACCAACTCTTTCCATCCCAGCAGGAGAAAAGAATAAAACTTGACCTCTTTTTCTTCCAACAATAGACTGCAACTGCCTCATACCATTGGCTCAACGGTATCACCTGTCAATCTTCAGCTCTCCTTCCAGGACACAGCACATTCTCCTTGTCTTATCACTTTGCTATGTGGTGTCCTTTCTCATCTGCTTTTGGAATTTAAAGGAAAAAAAAAAGGACCATGAAAAATGTGTAAGTTGGATGCTATTCATTCACTTATTTATAAATAAATGGAAACTGACAGGCACCTCTTCAGAAAGTGTTTACTATATGGACAAGTGTTGATGACATGGGCTGAAAGACACAGTCTGGTGCCACCAGGACCAGCTGTTCCTTCAGTAGCTACCATTGTGCAGGCCCGCTTTCGTTTTGGCTTGGCACATGCATTTCCAGCCTGCCTTACATTGAGTCTCCAGGATACTTTATCTCTAGCACTGTCTGCCAGAGACAATAGATGAGCCTTTTCACCAGCCCTGAAAGCCAGGGCTTTGTACGCTCTTGAGCTCTGGTGCTATGGCTGCTAACATAACGGGCTTCACTTGATGCCAGTGGCAGCATCTGCTGTTGGCCCAGTAACTTTACTTCATGAACATGGAACTTGATGTTTTGTTCTGCATGCTGCTGGGCTGACATTTGCTAAACTGGACAAATGTTTTCATTTTCAGTGGAGAAGAAACACTGCTCATTGCTTAACTAAGGAAAAAGGGGAGTGAGCTGTTGTATTTATAGTAGATCTCAGACTGGCTCAAATCAAAATTGTCAGATCACTACTCCAAGTGGGGCCATTTGGGGGTGCTGTTGGGGAGTGGATTGTTCGATTCCTGGGGAAAGGGCTGCTTCCCTGCATGGACTCTAGATTACACAGGCCTATTATGTAGTTATAAGGGTTAAAGCCTTGTTAACTTACCTCTCAAGGAATTAATCAACCAACCAGCATGTATTTAGTACCTTTCGCAATGCAGGGTACTGTGTTAGGTTCAGGGAACACAAGTGGGAATTGGTTATAGTCCTTGTTTTAGAGATAGGCTGAGTTGCTGAGGCTAGTCTCAAGCTTGTGGTCCTCCTGTTTCAGCCTCCTGAGTTTCTGGGATTACAGGCAGGCACCACCTCACCCAGCCAAGGCATACAATTGATTAAGAAAAACCACACAGGCACACACACATATGTGAGCATGTGTGCAAGCACACGTAAGGCTTTGTTTAATGTATCTGTGTGAAAGGGTGCCTTATGAAAGGGGGAGATGATTGTGAACAGAGCGCCTGGGCAAGACTTCCTTGGGGAAATGAAATTTACACCTAATGTGAAAAACTGATACGTTGAGGGCTGAGTGAACCCAGATGGATTAGAACACATAGTCATAAACAGAGCTATTCTTAGATGTACAATGGCTGTTTTAGAAACTAAAACACCCTAAATTGTTTTTAAAATTACAATTTTTAATCCACAAGATGTATGATGTCATTTGCATTTATTTGTTCCATCTTCCAGAGACCTCAGTAAACTGAGGGGAAGAGGAAAGGACTGACACGAATTAGCTACCTTCTGTTCGCCAGGCTTTGCTTTAAATCTCATTTAGTTCTTCCGTAGTCCTGAAAGCCACACATTATTTCCCTCATTTGCAGCTGAGGAAACTGAGGCTGGGAGAGGCTGACTCCCCCATGCCTCACAGTTTTGAAATGGTTGGGTCCTGCGCTTTACCTACACATAGCTGGTATCGTCCTTGATTTGCAGGGTATTCAAGAAATTTCAAAATTCATCACCAATGTTATTTCTAAAAATATATATTTGAAATGCTGCCTGTTAAATGAGAACATTATTAACAGTTATAAAAAATGGATTTAAATGACATAAAATAAAAGTAACCCTAAATGAATAAAATACAATATTTGATGTGTTCTTTTGGGACACATAAGTCACAAGACATATCATGGTACAGCCAGAGCAAGATGTATGTGTGTGTGTGCTGCGTTGTGTGCTGTGTGTTGTGTTGTGTGCTGTGTGTGTTATGTGATTGTGTGTGTGTGTGGTGTGTGTGGTATATATGTGTGTGTTGTGTGTGGTATATGTGTGTTGCATTGTGTGTGTATGTTGTGTGTGTTGTGTGATTGGGTTGTGTGATTGTGTGTGTTGTGTGTATGTTGTGTGTTGTGTGTGCATGTTTTGTGGTGTGTATGTTGTGTGATTGTGTGTGTTGTGTTGTGCATGGTATATGTGTGTTGTGTGATTGTGTGTGTTATGTGCTTCTGTGTGTGTATCTGTCGGATTTTGCACTCTGCAGGTTTCAGGAACTTACTATAGGCTCAGTGTCTCATGCATTAGAATTCTGCTACAAAATGATGAAGGGCGATTCCCTTCTGACTCTTAAGGTGACAGATGTTCTATGACTAAAATATTGCTTTGGGGAAACCAAAATAGACCCACTGTACCTAAAATCATGAGCCAAAAATATATGTAAAAAAGAAAAATAAAAGAATATGGAGACACACAGCAAGTCAGATCATTCTTTTGAGGGGTGGTTCTCACGTTTTCCTCTGGCCTGGCCTCTCTGTTCTTCCTTGGCCCCCTCTTGGAGAATCAAGGTCCTTTCACACTCTCTGCTGGTCAACTCTTGCAGGCTGTCTGGCATGAATGGAGCCTTGGAGGTCCCTCCACACCATCCCCCCTGAGGTGTGCTCTGCAAGGCCTCAGCCTGGGGAGGGTAAGGATGCTAATTGGGCAAGCAGTTGCTCCCAGACTGTCACTTTGCCCAGTGTCCTCTCGCCATTCTTGGAGAGTTTCCAGGAGGATAAACAACCCCTTGTGATGAAGTGCCACAGCCTGCACGTCCCCGGCTGGGAGTGTAATCTATCCCTTTATGTCCCACTCTTGCATCCACTCTGCATGGGCCAGATAAAGCAAGCGCTCCTGGAGCTACAATGAGGTCCAGAGAGTAGATGACCTCACCTCTATGCCACCTTCTCAAGAATCTGTCCCTTTGGGCCTTGTTGAATTATAACTGGACACTTAAATGTCTCTCTCGCCAGGACCACCTGCCTTTTTAATCTATATGGCAGGCTGCATTTTGCTGGAAGAAATGATGAGAATTTTGAAACTTTTTTAATGAGCCACCTAACACACATAGAAAAGTGTACCAAGCAAACATGTTGCTCAGTGAATTATGAAGCAAATGCTCATGTCATTGCCACCAAGGGCAAAGAATAGAACGCAGGCAGTGCTTCCAAAATTCCCAGTGTCTGTTTCCCACCCAACCACTGCTTTTTTCTCAGGATAGCCCTTGTGCTGACTTTTTCTCCTCCTCCTCCTCCTCCTCCTCCTCCTCCTCCCTCCTTCTCCTTCTTCTTTTTAAGAGAGAGGGACAGTGAGAGAGACAGAGAAAGACAGAATCAATTTTATTTAGTTTTTCATGGACTGTCGTTGCGCAGACACTTCATTGTGTACGTGGTGCTGGGGTTCGAACCTGCATACTTGCGCATGCAAGGCAAGCGCCGTAACTGCTGAGCCGCCGCTCCAGCCCTGTGCTGACTACTTTTGGCCATCATTTGTGTTGTGCGCATGTGTGTTGGTCAATTTGTCAGCGAACCCTGTAGTCCGGATGCTAGCATTTTGTGCCTTGTGCTCTATTCCAGCTTGACGAGGAGAGACCCCAGAATAAACCCCGGAGCCTGCAGAGGACCTCAGGCTGGACAAATCTGTTAAACCCTCTGCTGGTTCCTTTCCTAGCTGTACAGTTTCTGGCAGGTCACACATATGGATTCTTAAAGTTCAGTTTCCTTTTTTATGCCGTTTGGGATAACAACATCTGCCCGCCGGGGCTGTTTATGAGAAGTGAGATCACGTGAAGCTACTTCACATATCTACTGCAAGCTGCTGGCTTGTGCTCAGGAGACCTTGTGCGCAGTGCTTGCTGGCTTATTGGGACTTGTGTGGAGTCTTCCTTTGCTGTTCCTGGTCACGTTAAAGCTTCTCTGCTTCGCATCCCCCCCGCCCTGGAGAAGGCTGTCTGATTCTACAGTGTGTCACTCACTCCTTGGTTCCTGTAGTGCACTGTGGCGTGCATATGAAGCTGTGCAGTGCCCAGAAAATAGTAGTCACTCAATAAATGCTGGCTGAATGAAAGGATAAATTAATGAGTGGCTTTCCTTGACTCCTTCTCCCAGAGGTTTCCATCTGGTGGAGGAGGTGAGACTTGTAAAAATGATGGGAACAGCATCATAAGGAGGCATTACAGGGCACTGGTTGAGTGCCAGCCTGTGAGATATGCAGCTCAGTGGCTGAGTGCTTGCCTAGCATACGACAGGCCCTGGGTTCACCCCAAGCTCTGCAAAAGTGAGAGAGGAAAGAAAGAATGTATATATATATATTTAAAAAAGTATGGTAGCTGAATTGCTGTAGTTATTACCTGAGAAAATTGAATTAGTAATCTCTGCTTTAGTTTATCCATCTGTAAAATATGGTTAAGAAAAGTACCTTTCTCACAGAAATGTGAGGAATAAATATGAAAAATGGATGCACTGCTTAGAGCCGGGCCTGGGACATTGTAAACCTTCGCTGAATGTGGTGGTGATTACTGTCATCATGAAGGAGTTACAGATACGATGACAGGAGAATCTTTAGGAAGGAGGTGGAAGGAGACTCTCAGGGGGAAGTTTTAGGAGGTTTGCTGGGAGAGGATCTCATCTGTGCTGAGCTTTGAGGCTCGGTGGCTTTCAGATTTGACTTCTTCTCCATCTCCTGGTGTTCAGAGCAGCTGTTATCTCATCTGAGTCGTTTCCTTCCCTTCAGTTCCTTGAAACCTTCAGGTCCCATCTTAAATGTCATTTTCTCCATGAGGGCTTTCCCTGATCCACCCGACCAGCTTAAGACGACTGGTTGTGAATTCAAAACTCTGCGTGCTGGCTGTGTGGAGAATGACTGATTAAAATAGGTCCTAATGGATTTATTCATACAATTAGTACTTATGGATTTATTAATGTCATCATTTGTTTAATTTCTAACTCTCCTATTAGATTGTAGAGAAGCATTTCCGATTTTTCTTGCCCTACAACTTTATCTCTGGTGCCTGTTAACACAGCATTGAACTTGTAATAAAGTCTGATAAATATTTACTGAATGATTTCACACACACACACACACACACACACACACACACACATACTCATTATTTCAGGAAGAAGGATAAACAATATGAACAAATAAATGGAATCACAGATGCAGTTTATTTAATCTGAAATTCATCTTGGTAATGTTTGAAGAGAATGCTCCTGCTTAGACCACGTGCACTTCAGTTATAATTTCACAGAGCCTCTTCCCCTAACCAGAAAGAATTTTGAAGGACTTAAAGAAGGAGTCTGGAAGTATGGAGTATGGGTGGCTGGGGAGGCCATCTGGGATTAAGCAAATTCTATTGGTCCCTTAATTCCTACCTTCCCTGCGGGTGGCCCGGATGAAGGCAGTGTGGTGGTTTGGGAATGGAAATGTTCAAGAGGCACTGGGGAGGCCTAGCAGGACCGCCTGAGACCCTGGACTGGCAGCCAGATGCTGTGCGCTGAGCAGAGTCTGTGCCAATCTGGTCTTAAGTAGGAGTTCCTTATGTAGTTTGGATATTAACCCTTTATCTGCTAAATGGCGTGCAAATATTTTCTATGTGCACTTTGTCATAATATTTTCTTTTCACTGATGATAAGACTATCATGGAATCAAAGGCAAGTTCTAGAATCACTAGTGTCTGAAAATCAAAGATATACACTTGTATTGCTTTTTACAATTTTTTTCAGAAAATGTTTCATGTAGGGTTAAGTCTTAATTTGAGAAAAAGACATGTTTGAAGTGCCACAGAGAAGTATAATATGTGTTTTAAGGCATGTATAAAAGGAGGGTCTTTCAGGGAACTTTTTCCAAAACCAGTAGATTAAGAGACTGGGTAAGCATTTGATTGTCTCCTGGTAGGCTTTTGTGCAATGATTTTGTAAGAAACATGAGAAATTTACTTCGGTAGTACAGGACCCCACAGGCTCAAATTCTATTTATAAAGCACTCCCCTTCAAGGAGTTCACAGGGCTCGGCAGATGTTTTCTAATAAACTTACGAAATTTGTGTGCAATAAGGCTGAGGGTGAAGGAGAGGGGGACTTTGGAGTTATTTCTGTGTTTTATGGCACACTTAAGTAATCACCCACAGGCCAACAAATCAGCGGCGAAGCTGGGAACAGCCTCTGATGCCAAAGTTACTTGTTTGCTTGTTGAATACAATTCCCGTTTAATCAAGATTGGTTTATAATTTCTTCCTCTCATTCTATTTGCTTGGACAAATTTCATTTTTGCTGAAAACATTTTTGATTTGTTAACTATCTGGGCAAATAAATATAATTGGCATTTTGTGGATCTAATAAGCTAAACCAAAACTTAAGCATCAGAAGATAACAAAGGTTATCCACTAAAATTCTAATTCATAAATCTAAAATTTGGACACTGAATGTGCTGTAGTAGGTTTTAGAAATTAGTTTTCTTTTTTCTTTTAAAGAGAGAGCAACAGTTAAAAAGAGAGAGAGAAAGAGGATCAATTTTTTATTTAGTTTTTCATGTGGCTTTTGTTGATCAGAGACCTTGTTGTGTATGTGGTGCTGGGGTTTGAACTTTCGTACTCATGCATGCCAGGCAAGTGCTGTAACCACTGAGCCACTGCTCCAGCCTCTAGAAATTACTTTTTAGGTCTGTATTTGCAAATACTCTATGCTTACCAATGTTATGATAATACAGGAATAAATATATTAAGACAGTAGTTAGTTGTAGTTAGTGTATTTCAGGTCAATTAAGTGGGGAGCATTTATTTTGAAATATTTAAAAAGGATGTCCTGGGGGCTGGAGCGGTGGCTCGGCAGTTTTGGTGCTTGCCTGGCAAGCACGAGGACCCGGGTTCAAACCCCAGCACCACGTACACAACTGAGTGTTGGAGCAACTAAGGCTTTTTAGTTGGAAAAACTAAATAAAGTTGTTTCTCTCTTTCTCTGTCTTTCTAACTGTCCCTCTCTCTTTATTTTTTTTAAAAAGAGGATGTCCTGAATCATTGTCCCTACCACTATGATTTCAGGGTTTGTCTTCTAGAATTCAGGTTTTGGAAACTTGATTTGCAGTGGATTAGTGTTGGGAACAGGCCTGGGTGGATGGTGTTGGGTCACAGGGTTTCCATGAATGAATTAATGTTAATGTTGCACAAGTGTATTAGTTGTAGGGAGAGTGGGTTGTTACAAAGTAAGTCTATTCACCAGGCATTGTTCATTTCGATTCTTTTTCTTTTTTTTTTTTGGAAAGAGAGGGACAGTGAGAGAGAGAAAAAGATAAATAATTTTATTTACTTTTTCATGTGGCTTTTGTTGCTCTGACAAAATATAATTGTGTATTTGGTGCTGGGGTTTGAACCTGCATCCTCATGCATGTCAAGCAGGTGACATAATTGCTGAGCCACCACTCCAGCCCCCAGTTTGATTCTTCTGCCATGGTACCACACAGAAAGAGGGTCCTCATCAGGTGTAGCTACCCAATCTGGGACTTCCCAGCTTTTTATAACCATGAGCTAAATAAACCTTCTCTCTTTATTAATTGCTCAGACTGTGGTATTTCATTATAGCAACACAAATCAAACTAATAAAGCTACCCAAATGGCTAAGGTTACAGTTACGTAGTGTTGATCCTCGTGCAGAAGTTTGGAACGTAAAAACATTTATAGTCTTTCTGGAAAGTAATTTGGCATTGTGAATAAAAAATTGCAAATGTGGAAATTCTTTGACTAGTAATACATTTTCTAAGAAAGAAATTATAATATGCTTTTAATCTTAGCTAAGGATGTTCATCAAAGTGTCATTCATGATTGCAAAAAAGTTGGAAACAGCTTGTGTGTCAAACATAATATATTGATTAAGAAAGTTATGGTACGATCAATCATATAGTGGAATTCTATGTTGACATAAAAACATGATAGTACGCTGTGGACTCAGCAACTCGGGAGGCTGAGGCAGGAGGATCCCAAGTTCTATGCCAACCTTAGTAACTTAGCGAGGCCCTAAGCAACTTAGCAAGACCCTGTCTCAAAAATAAAAAAAAAATAAAAAGGACTGGGGATGTGGCTAAGTGGTAAAGAGCCCCTGGGTTCAATTTTAAAAAATAGTATACTATGCTATATTAGACTACACCTTATTAGTTGATAAAAAAGATGACAGGGATGCATACTTCTAGTGCCCAGTGTGGTCACGAGGAAGGGTGCATCCATGCGCGTGCGTGGGAAACATCTGGAAGCATGTCCAGCACAATGCTCATGGTCATAATTTTTGGGTAGCTAATGATTTGTTTCCTCTTTTTCTTTATCTAGATTTTCTCATTCTTCTGCCATGAGAACATATAACTGTTCTACTTCTAAAAATATAACTGTTTAATTTAAAAATTCTCTAAACAATTAGGGCCTTGTGTACCAGAGCTGACAGGTGAGGACAGAGAGGCTTCTGCAGCCTCAGCGCCAAACCCGTATTCAATGTCACTTCCCCTGCTGAGCAAGGCTCCTGCAGTAGGAAAGGGGGGCCCAGCTTGAGAATTTTATAGAACCCTTGAGGGGCCTCACGAATCTCAGCAGAGCCAATGGGCAAAGCGGGATGACCCTGCGTGTGACAGCGGGGAGGCACAGGGCCTCTTTTCTTGGTGTTTTTCTTTGTGTCTCTTTACAAGAAGTGCTTCAACGCCAAGGAGTTGCTTCAAATCTTAAACAGTTGCATCTTGCGCATCGTCTTCCACTATGTCTGCCTTCCCATCGGTCAGAGCAGGTAGCCTGCTTGACTCATTTAACTGCTGTTTTAAAGGAAAACATGGCCCTTAGCCTGGAGGATTTGGTCTCTCCGTGTGTGATCGGATTGTGTCAATGAGTTCTAACTTATCTTTTTGACACTGTGTCATCAAATCATCCCTTTTTTCAATGTTCCACTGGTATCTCTATTTTATCTTCTTTCCTCTCTGCTCTTGTTCCCTTCTCCTTCCCAGCACAAGCAAGACTCTCTCTCTCTCTATGTAATTTCAGCAACTGTGTTTGGAAAGCTCTGGCTCGGGTGTGAGCAACCAGCTTCCTTCAATGTTTCCTTGTTTAAAGTCTTGAATTCTGGGACTTGGGCCTTCCATTCACTGCCAGGGTACAGAAGCTGGGGCGCCCCCCAGAGTCATGGGTTCGGCCAGGGAGGGGCAGTGCGGGAGAAGGATGAGAACCTGAGGAGGCCCCTGCTGCCTGGCTGGCTGTCCTGCAGGGCCAGCCCCACCCCTGTCATCGAGCAGTTACAGCAGGCTCTTAGGCCATGCCGCTCAGTGGCCACCAGCTATGTACCAAAGACTGTGCTAGCCGTTATTCTCGAGTGGGGATCATTGCTATCTGTCATGATGCCGTTGGTGTCCTCAGGCCCCCTTTGCTGCTGCTGCCCATCCCCTGGATGCTGTGAGGGTCTGACTGATAACAGCTCACAGCACAGCCTTGTACATGGAGGAAGGCTTCCTCTGGCCCCTGGAAGCTGCCCTCCCACCCTAGACCTCAGTCAATGCCTGACCCACCCGCAGGCAAAGAAGGCCAGCTCCCTCTGTCAAGGTGGAGCTAACTCATACAATTTGTGCTTCAGGTTCCCTGCTTACCTTCCTGCCTTCCCTATCCTGCTGCTTCCCCATTCCACTTCTCCTGAGAACACCTTCCCAATAGCTGTTGGAATAAAAAAGGTCCCCCATCATGGGGTCTGCTCCTGGGGAGCTTGACCTCCCATTTTATGAACAAAAAAATTGGAGCTCAGAGTGATTAATTTGTCTACATCACACAGCAGAGCAGGAGGACAAAGTCCAGTTCTATCCAATTCTATATTCAATCATTGTACAATAATTCCTCCCAGTGCTAACAAGGGGTGTCAAATTTTAGATTTCAAGATGGGCAGATAACGGGGTTCAAGTCCAGGGTTCAGGGTAGGCAGGGGTGAGCTAATAACTGGGGAGTCAGTGAAATGGGCAGTCTATAAAGCGATGCTTCTTGGGTCACGATCGTCGCCCCTCCCTGCTCCCTGCTGCGCACTAGGGACAATTTGGAATTGGGTATCCATATATTTTTTTTTTTTTTTTGTCAACATGACTCTAGAACTGTCCTGACATTTATTGAGCATGGCCAGGGATGTTAAAAGCCTTGCCACACAAGGGATAGTTCTGCTCAACAAAGAATCCTTCTGCACCAAATGCTAATAGTGCCCCTGTTGAGAAACACTACAAAGTACCCAGGGTCAAAAGGGAAGTGAGCCAAATTCAGTCAGCAAGTCCAAAGGGCAAGAGAATGATGCAAGAGAGCAGACGGAGCCACAGAGGGGGGAAGCCAGGCCGCTGGGGCTGGTGCCAGCCAGGCTGAAGGAATGGGAGGGACGTGGCTTGCTTGTTGTTCTGAGCGTCCACCCTGCAGGGCAGAGGGAGTCTGCATCCGACTGCTGCAAAAGCTTAGGACAAAAGGAGGAATCCAAGTGGACGTCATAGGAGCCCACAGCAGGAGACACTGAGTGGCGTGAGATTCTTTGTTCATCTGTTTACCTCAACAGACAGCTAAGGAGCACTGTAATTTTCAGGTGTGCACCGA
The DNA here is from genome assembly GCA_004027875.1 of Aplodontia rufa. Lineage (NCBI taxonomy): Eukaryota > Metazoa > Chordata > Mammalia > Rodentia > Aplodontiidae > Aplodontia > Aplodontia rufa. The sequence goes on along the minus strand of PVKS010011425.1, from coordinate 244 downwards.
GCACTAAGGAAACCAAGGCTCAGACAGTTTGGACTGCAGTCAACGCTAAGGAGGGCTGGAACGACTCGCCATGCTGTAATTTTTGCCTGCCCAGAATTTGAACCTTGTCCTGAGGAGGAATTCTTTATCTTGGAAGTCTTGCTGGGCAGGAGGCCATCTCCCATTCAAGAGGCCAGAGGTGTCAGATATCTACCTTCCCAGCCTCCCTTGCAGGTCGGCTTGGACGCAAGCCCTGGTTTCTATT
>PVKS010011424.1:0-56758 GCA_004027875.1 Aplodontia rufa | reverse complement strand
AGTTTGTGAAGCCTAGTGAAAGTTCAAGGTCCTTTGTACAAAATTAAAAATTTAAAGATGGTGACCACAGAGCATTACACTGTGGACAGAGCCTTTCTAAACACAGGACCCTATGTGACCAAACAGGTTGCACACATACAAAGATGGCTCTGAGTATATTGGATGACACACTAGAAGGTTGTGAGAAGAATAATAACTACATCATGGACATGGAGAAATAATTGAAAAGAACATTTCCATGAGTGCTGGCTAAAGAACAAGAAGAAAGATCAATGTCACAATTAAGAAAGTTTATGTAGCTGTTTTTGAACAACTGTTCAAATGCTAAAAATGAAGCATGTAGGATTAATCAATATATAATGACATATGACTTACATTTGAAAGAGTACAAAATTAAAATTATTCCAACTTCCTACATATCATCTCTGTTTTTTGGAAGCATAAGCAAGGGGTAAACAATGCAAGCATACTTTTTCTTTAGAAGGACATAGTAACAATAAAGAAAATGCCCATTGACTGTGGGATTATCTGCCACATCTAGGCACTATTTTAAGTGAGCAATGTAAACAACTACGAGTTTTCTCTTAGGGAACTTTCTGTCAAGTAAAAAAGATGATCTTATAAATTACTTTCACAAAAATTAGTAAGTATCAAGAGGTTTAGATGATAATTTTAGAGCTCAGAGAAATGCAGATGGACTTAAAGGAGAGCTAATTTACATGTATTGCTCTTCCACTATATGTCAAGCTATACTAGTGAGGCCTCACAAAGCAGTCTTATGAAATACATAGTATTATCCTTAGTTTTCAGATGTTGATCAGAGATTAAAAGAAATGAAGCTAATTGCTCATGTCCACAGATGTAATAAAGGATGACTTTTTGGAATGAAATTGCAGATACGTCTGCTTCCATAACACTTGGTTCTCAAGTGTGGTTCCTAAATCAGCAGCTTCAACACTAACTGAGAATTGTTAGAAATACAATTTCTTGGGCACTGCTCCAGCCCTGCTGAATCTTCATCTCTGGGGGTGGGAGCCACCAGTCTCTTTAGCATGACCTCTAGGGAATATGCATGTACCCTGGGGTTTAAGACTCACTAAATCACACCATGCCTTGGCTCTTGCCTTGGGCCACTCTTTAACAATCATCAAGTACCTATTATGAGTCAAACATTCTACTAAATATTTTATGTATTTTAATAGTTTAATTTTTAGGGTAATCTAACAAAGCAGAAAGTATGCACAAAATTATAGTTAATGAAATTGAAGACTGGAGATACTAAATAACTGTAATAGCATTATGCTTGTTTTTAATGTTTTGCCCATGAGAAAATAAATTTCCTGAAGCTAGAATTCTTAGCTCCTTTTGTTAATGAGCTTTTTGTCACTGTGACCAAAATACCTGACAGCATAGAGGAGAAAGAGTTTATTTTGGGCTTACAGTTTCAGAGGTTCAGTCCATGGTCTCCAGATTCCATTGCCCTGGGTGGAAGGGTGTGGAAAGGCAGAGATGGAAGGGCAGAGGAAAAGTGCTCAGCTTAAGGTAGGAGGGAAGCAGAGAATAGAGAAGCAAGGCAGCAGGACAAAATAAAAGATCCAAAGGCATGCTGCCAGTGACTTCCTTCCACCAGTCTCACCCTATCTACCTATAGTTATCACCCAATGCAGCAGTATTTTTAAATTATTAATCTATCAAATGATTAATCCACTAATTAGATTATAGTCTCATAATCTAGCCATTTAGCCTCTGAGCTTTCCTGTACTATCTTTCAGGATCTTTCTAGGGTTCATCTCGTATCTAAACCATAACAGTGTCCAATTCACCATTGTGAGATTTGTCTCTCTCCAGGACTCAAAAGGTACCACATGCTTAACAAGTGACTAGTTAGTGAATTAATGAGTGAGTCAATGAATTTGCTTAATGGAAGATATGCAGGGAAGGTCAAGTTTTAAATCTGCCTCTGTTGGCTTTGAAGCCTAAGTTCTTCTTGTCATAACTTGAAAAAGCTTATCAAAAAAGTAGTATGTCAACTTTCTCTAATCCACAGACAGAACTTTCCTAGAATTTATGGGGAAATCAGAATCCAGGTTTGGGCTCTGCTTATAACTGGTACTCAAATATTTTGGGGCATAGTTCTTGCATTGATGAGTTTGAGTTAACTTGCTTCTTCAAATTTGACTTTGGGTGCTTGCCTTTTATTTCCATACCACTCTACATGCTGGAGATAGCAATATGAATTTCATGAATAATTTCACACAACAAGGAAAGAGCTTAGAGTTGTAGTCTGATGGGAGAAAAGGGTTGGACAAGACAGCACGGGCCTGAGTTTTAGCCCAAATCCTGAACTCAAACAAAGAGAGAGAAAATCTTCAGGTAGCAGTTGATGAAGTCCTTGGGAACTGTGAGATTGTGAACAAAATCAATGTTTTCAATGTCACCAGTGACAGAGTTCAATACAGGGTGTAAGGATGGGTACTGTTCCCTCTTTAGCATGAAATATAATTGTCTCTATTTTGAGGATTTTATCTTTGATGTGAGAGATTCAGGTGTATTTATACTTTTTCTTTCACGTGCATTCTCCATCAGTCTCAGCATTACCACTAGTCACAGAAAGACTGCCAAAAAGGCTCATGTGCCCTCACTGATACCGCAGGTCTCTGCATTTAATGGTCTTGCTGATTCCCTGTTCAAAATGCTTGTTCTTGCCTACATCACTGGCCTTCCTTACTCTATTTTATTGTTCTTCACTGCATTTATCACAACCTAGCACACTAGATTGCTATTTGCCTATTTATTTCATGTCTTCTGCCATGTAAGCTCTATTAAAACAAGAATTTTTGGTTTTACTCACATTTTTTTTCATATAGTGAGTGATTTGAACAGAGTCTGTCATCTAGGAGATGTTTAACAAATATTTGTTGAATGAGTTATTAACCTCAATGTCATGGAGAACATACACTGGCAGAAGTGTCTGAATCAAGACACTATCATCAATAACTCGTGAACTGTATAAAAACATGACAAATGGGTTAAAACAATATGGATGACTTTTCTTATGGTCTTTAGAAATGACTAAGACTGACTTAAGAAGAGTGCTGGAGGTCATCCATGATGTAGATATGGAATGGATTTGCATATTTAAATTGTTATCATTATTAATGAGCCCTCATTTTTATTTATTTCTTATTGAAGCTTAGGGAAACTCCAATAATATTTTAAGTCATATATATGAATATTATATGTCAGTGACCAAAGATATGTCTTGATTTAGCAGCATCTGAGGTATGTTTAGGGACACAGTAATTCCATGTCATATGGAACTCAAACTGAGTAATCCATATTATCTTTTACTTTATGGAGACCCTGAATATCCAAATTATTATGGTTTTAAAGTCATCATTTCTCTTTTATGTTAGAGGAATGTAGATATGTGGTTTAAGTGCATGTTACAGTTTGAATGAAAGGTGTCTCTCAAAAAATCCTGTGAAACAGTCCAGGAAGGCTGAGGTGAAATGATCGGGCTATGAGAGGCTTAACTCAATCAGTGAGCTGATCCCCTGGTGGGATTAACCAGTAGCTGTAAACTGGTAGGGTGAGACTGGAGAAGGTGGGTCATTGGGGACATGCCTTTGGGCGTGTATCTTGCATGGAGTTTCTCTATTTGCTCCCTGGAGCAATGCATTCAGCCATGATGTTCAGCCTCACCTCAAGTCCCAGAGGAATGGAACTGGTCTTCTACAGACTATCATCTCCAAAACCGTGAGCCCCTAAATAAACTTTTCCTGCTAAAATAATTCTTTTCAGGTACTTGGGTCACAACAATGACTAAAACAGTGCAGGAGGTTTGTTTTAAGCCCTAGAGATGGTTTCATGATCCACCAATATGTGTAGGTGTTGTTTAGCATCCTTATTGGGAATCTGGTACTTCATTAACCATCTTTTTTTCCATCTAATGGATTCTCCTCTCTCTGCCTCGGGGAAACTGCTAATCTTCATATTGTACCGAGATCCTGTTCTTTATGCCCCATGTCAAAATCAAGGACATGCTAGAATTGAATAATATCTTATTAAAGATTCAATGATAATAGAAGGGAAAGTCAGCAGAGAAAGTCACTTAGAATAACTGCAAGATATAGGTAGTCTTAGGAGCTACATAGACATTTCTATATGATAATAATAGTTACCTTGAATAGCCATGAAAATATTCCATTTAGATGCAGCATTACACTCAATCATCATTTTACATCCATTGTTGATACCTCATCTTGGGATGATTTTTCCTAGAAAAGTCAAATTCTTCCAAGAAAAATTCTGCCCTTGTGATAACTTTATATACTGATCATTAAGTGCACAGTAGCTATTTATACTACTGTTGTTTAAATCCATGCATTTATCAAGATACATATTAACACTGTTGAACAAACTATGTATTAGACATTAGAAAAGGTCAAATTTAGCCATGGTTAATTGCTTCCTTTTCAGAATTCCTCCTCCTTGCACATCTGTCTGTAGGGATCATTGTATTTTCTTCCATGCCTTCATCCCGTATACAGCTGAAGAACTGGTTCCCAATGACATTGAACAATATATCCCAATTTGCTTCTGCATTTTTCATTTCTTATTTGATTTTTATATCTCATTAAATAAGGGACATTTATTCACTGCAGAAAAAATATAAATTAATAAACTAAAAGTACAAGCAGCATTACCAAGTAATGATGATGCTCAAAAAATAACAATTGTTCTTTCTGTTGTTAAGTATTAATATACATATTTTAAAGAGCTATATTGCAATATTGTTTTATATACCACACTGTAGTATATAACTCACATGGCAGTTACAGAATGCTTAGTGATACCATGAAATTACATAAATAAATGTGACATACATTACTTAATCAGTCACCAGTGGTAATTTGTTTAGATTGGGTCTGGTGATTCACCATGTTCTAAGAAATGTCATGAACATTCTTATTACTATATATTTTTGTGTATCCATGAATATATTTTATGATAATTTTCTTGGGAATAGTTGAGTTAAATTATATGGAAATTTTAAAAATTATGGTAAATAATGTCATGTTGATTTTCAGTGATTGTTCCAGCTCTTACCAACCAGTAATGCATGTGAATGGCTTTATCCTGTACTTCCACCAAAGCTAGATATTTCTCCTCCTCGTCTTCCTTCTATAACATCTAAGAGTTTGAAATGCTGATTATGATATTTTAATTTTCATTTGTATTTCTTTGAATTTATTCAATTGCATTTCTTTGTGTTTCTTTTCTGGTGGGATTTAACATCTCTAAAATATATAATAATATAAAATTTATTAATTTAAAATTTTCTTTTGTTATTTATCTAGCAACATTTTTATTTGCATTTTAGTTGGGGTGTTGCTGTTTTTCTTTTTAATTACTGAACTCTCCCTTCATTAATGCCTAAGAGGACAAAGTTTTTCTTTCAGTTATGATACATAAAGTACAGTCAAATTTAAATTTGTATTTGTGGTTGCAGAGATTGAACCCAGGGTTCTGTGCATAGCACACTTTATCACCAAGCCCTAGTCAAAATCTGATTTTATGTGAAACAAGTCTTCTCTTATTTAAAACTCTGAGATAGGTTTTTCTGTGTTTGTATTTGCTGAAAAACCTCTATCCATACGGAGGGTTCTCCCCTGATACTCCCTGTCTAGTTGGAGCTTATCAACCTGTCAATGTCTAGATCAAGGTTTATCAACAAGGATATCAAATCAGAAACAAGACCTTTGAGAATAGATATATGGACCACATTTTCAAAAAGGTTGCAATGTATCTGAAAAAAATGAATGAAAAGAAAAATAGGCTAAATTTTTTTTTCATGAAATCCACTGAAGAAATGCCAGTGAGCGATTTCTCTATTTTTCTATGTGGACACTGATCATTGCTTTAAAAAAAAAAGTCATAGAAATTATGTAAGAGGTTTTATGATTAATTTTTATAGTTTTCCAAAATTCAAATTATGATTTAGAAAGGTCAGTTTGCCCAAGTTCATACAGGTAGTGAGCAGCGGAGAGGAGTTCTACACTCATAAGACTCCAGCACCTTCGCTCCTGCACCACCATTGTCACCGTCCTATCCTTATCAGGAGGCTCCCCTCAACCAAGCAGTTAAGTACACACTGGAAAATTTTATTTGTAATTTTTCCAAGAACAGGAAAATATTGTGAAAGCAAGGGTTTTGTCCATTTCTGGCTCATTCCTATTCCAAGATAACTGTGTGGCTTTTATTTCAATGAATAATGATGGTGAGCATACACATAACTTCAAAGCTGTAATTCACATCAGCCCTACCTCCACTTCAGAGGGCATTAAAAATTGCCAGCCATGTCAGCTCACTTCTGAGACTACAAATTATATTACCATTTTCTGCAAAAATATTGAGACCTGCACAGATACCAAACAAAAAGAGGTTGTTATATTTGATTTTCTAAAATTGTAGCAAATAGACTGAGCTTTCTCCCTATGGATACCACATTGTTTGCTGTTTTATTTATTTTTTTTAGTGTCATTTTAGCTTAAAGAAACTGGTTATCTTTTACAATAGATTTCCTCTGGTGGTAGAATGCTCTGCTGACCAGGTGTTGATGGGTTGGTTGTTATCCTTATTACGGAAATAGAAAGGGAACAGTGCAATGAAATAACACAAAATAGTCTGAGCGATTTTGAAACAGAATTTTGAATTCTGCATCGACATCAGGGCCTACGTTCTGAGCATTGTGATGATATCAGTCATCATTTTGGTTCACAGAATAGGTTTTGTTTCCTTAGGTAATTTGAATATTTCATTATACACACATGTAATATACATAATAGAACTGTTCATAGAAATTGGATCTTTTGTATTTATATATATACACAAATATTGCAAAAATTATTTTGTATGCATTTGCATGTTCTTTATATTTAAATTTCTTCTGTCTTTGAGTGGAGAGAGAGAAGGAAAGAAAGTATGTTCTTCTGTGCATTTTCTTATACTACCAGAGTCAGAGTTATTTGAGATTAAAGTTATGTATGGTTTAGTTGGCACTTAAAATTGGAGTTGCTAATACTGTATGTGTTTGTTCTACAAATATATCAGTAAACTTGTAAACATCAGTGTCGTTTGATTGCATTCTCTGCTTGATCCTGTATGAATCAGTTGCAAAATTTCCATCTTTCCAGCTCCTTTATGGAGTGCCTTTCTCTCCACTTCCAGCACCTCCATGAGAATCAAGTAGGACTTCTTTGTGCCAGGGAGAACTTATATGCATTTCAAAGTTTCCTAAAGCCATAATCTTGCTGTGAACCCATGCACATGTAATACTAAACGTTACCTATTAAGGAAGAAAATTTCCATCAGATTGTTCCCTTCTTAAACCTCTTCTTCTTTATATACTGACATAAAAATCACATGTATGTATCATGTAGAATTTGCTGATTTGAAATGTACGTATATTATAAAGGAAGGGTTAAATTCAGCTAATTATCATGAATAACTCATATCATCTTTGTGGTAATAACAATTAAAATCTACTCTCAGCAATTTTCAAGAATGGAATACATTGTTGCTAAAAAAAAAAAAAGGTGACTTTCGTGTAAAATAGCTCACTTGAACTCATTCCTCCTAATTGGAATTTCATATTTTTTGATCAATATTTTCCTGCCCACTGCCTACTTTGAATGAAGCTTTTTTTTTATTTCATTTTATGTATAAAAGAGTTAGCATTGTTTCCTCATTGCATTGTTTTCTTGATTAAGCCATTCAGGGAAGCTTACTTAGTCCAAATTGTGAGCTGATAAAACATTTCAGAGATTAAGTTGATGAAGACATCTAGAATACCCCTGTATCATCTCTGGACAGCTAAGATCTGCCTTGCTCTGACTACACCTAACTTTCTAACCTTCTTGATGGGAATCCCACCTTCATCCAGAATTTCCTGCACTTGTTACATTTCACTGAGTCTTCCGCCAAAAAAATAAGGATGAAAAAGACTAGATTAAACATGTTTTTGTACAGGAGGATTTTTCAAAGCCTTTTCTTTGCAAATTTGTACAGCAAATTTAGGGTATAGCATGCATGCTTCCCAAACTAGCTTGGCAATTGAAACTTCTCCTTGTGCTGTGTTTCATTTTGAACAACTGCAAACACTCTACAGTGATATGAGAAATGCTAGCTTACTTATTCTTTAGAGGGTGTGCACATACCTCCCTTGGACTTAACAGAACTGCTCTTACAAGAAAATTCTCTTCTCTCTGTATCCTGCCTTTTCCACCTATTTGAACACATTTCCAGTTTTATGAGAAACTAAAATATATTTGTAGTTTAAATGTATGTTTACATTAAGTTAGATAAACTACATGTCTGCAAGACCTAGGATGAATGGTTTCTGACAGCATTTAAGGATTTTCCTTGGAGTAGGAGTAGCTTCTAGTGTAAGAGAGGAAAGTCTATCAGGGATAAGACTAAATAAATAAATAAATAAATAAATAAAAAGTGCATATCATGGGACCTAAATAGTAAATGTTTCTGTGAATGATATCCAGTGAAAAATATTGATGATGTTAAACTATGCCCAATCGTAATGAGGACTACTTCATCAGAGTGGACAAATTTCAATCCTGACTGCAGATGTCTTAGTTCTTTATGCTGCTTAAATGAAATGCTTTAGACTTGGTAGCTTTATAAACAGCAACAATTTATTTCCCAAAGTTCTGGAGGGAGGAAGTCCAAGATACAGGAATGAGCAGGTTTCAATGGCTCTGAAAAACACAATGCCTGAAAAAATAATAATTAATACAATATTTGTAAAAATAACTTATTAAGGATTGAATTGAATATGTCCAGATCTTATGATATAATAATTCCATTATAGAAAACTTGTGTACAGAAAATACATAGATGAATGCTTAGATTTATGATCAAGGCTGTATATCACCATATAAGTTCAAGTACTGAAATATTGAAACAAATCCAGATTTGAAAACATGGATGTTTAAGTCACGACATTCAATTCATGGAATATCATGATTTCAAAATAGTTTAGTGACCTGTGAAAATTCTTGATTAGTAGTGCAATGCTATTTAAAAGCTACGTATAGAGGCTGGAGCAGTGGCTAGGCAGTTACAGTGCTTGCCTGGCATACGCAAGTACACGGGTTCAAATCCCAGCACCCACGTACACAACTAAGCGTCGGAGTAATGAAAGACATGTGAAAAACTCAATAAAAAAATTGATTCTCTCTGTCTCTCTCTCTCACTGTCCTTCTCTCTTTAAAAAGAGAAAAAAGAAGAAAAAGCTATGTATACATTGTGATTGGAACTATGATAAACATATATACACATTCAAGGAGGAGTGAAAAGGAAAAAAATAGTAGTTGTCTCTGACTTGTATATGATAGATGATAATTACAATCTGTTGGTCAGTGTCTTACATGTAAAATTTCTCCATGAAATAAATTCACTTTATATTCAGAAAAAACATAGGAACATTGGTTCTAGTTCCAACTCTATCACTTTGGACACCTGAGGTTATTAATCTCTCTCAGCCGCAAGGAATCTAATTCTCAATTGTCCAAGGCCTCTGATGACCCACTCCCAGAATTTACGATCCAGGGTGCTGGTTTGATAGTTGTGTGATTTTGAAGTCACCTACCCTCTTTAAATTTAAGTTTCCACATCTGAAAAAGAGGATCAATAATAATACCTATTTTTTTCAAGATATTAAGGGAGTCAATAAGATAATGGCCACGTCACAGTACATTGGTTAACGCTGATTAAATCTTCAATATTAATGTAAAGAACTTTAAAACAGGAATATCTACCTAAACAAGTCATTATGAGAATTAAATGCACCAGTGCAGTTTAAATTGTCTGTGTCGGGACCAGGCACAGGATCCCCAAGGTGTGTTTGGCCCTCTCCCCTTCTGCTCTGCCTTTCCTCCCTGCTTCCTTTTGGGAAGGCCAGCTTTCCCCTCCAGGCAAGCAAGCAGGAAGCCAGATGTAGAGTGCTGCCACCTAGCACACCACTCTGCATTCACTGAAGCAGCCTGCTGGTATATATTTTTAAAGCCTTGAGAAACCACATAAACCTATTTGTCACAGACTCTGGATTTCTGCAGTCCTTGCCCTCTCCCGAATTAACTTGCTTTTTCTTCCTAAGGCTGTTTTGTGGAATGTCTCATTTGTGAAGCAGCCAAACTAGAACCAGTTATGATCTCTTGTGAAAGACCAGGGTCAGAAAGACAAACCAACCCTCGCTTAAGCCCCTCTTGGTAGAACCTTGGGGAGGAGTGGACAGAACTCAGACTGTAAAGGGACGGCCAAGGTGCCACTGCCTGGACTCCAGAGAGCAGAGCTCCTGCTCTCCGGGTTTTGCATCTTTCTTTTTAGTCTCTCATGTGAAAGGAAAAGAGAAAGCTTTACCTCCACCCAGGGTAGAGGACACAGGGAAAGATAAGTGTACAAAGCACTGTGCAGAATGGAGCTCTCCATTCACCCTTTGGGGGGCAGCTGAGGACAAGCTCAGGGTGGGTTTTAAACTGTTCTGGTTAACAAAAACCTCTCACATCCAATGACCTTACAACTCATTTCATGGAGGAAAGCTTGGGAAAGAGAAATAACATGGACCTTAAGTCCTGTTTTAGCTACTCTTTAGCCGTACAATATTGGGAAAGTTATCTTACCTCTCTGAGCCTCAGTTTCCCCAATTTGAAATTGAACATAATAATGATCATGGCATAAATGTACGGAATTACATGAGATAATAAATACGCATGAAAACATGGGATAATGTGGATAATGCAACATATGGTGAGTTGTTATTTTTGTTATTTTTAATTTTATTTTTTATTGATGCATTTTAATTATACAAAATGGTGGGTTTCACTGTGGCACATTCATACATACATAAAACACAATTTGATTGATTTGATTTTGGTGGCTTTTTTAAACTTTTTTTTTAAGAGAGAGGGACAGTGAGAGAGAGAGAAAGAGAGAAGCAATTTTATTTAGTTTTTCATATAGTCATCGTTGCTCAGACACTTTGTTGCGTACGTGGTGTGGGGTTTGAACCCACGTATTCTCGCATGCCAAGGCATGCCCCGTAACCGCTGAGCCACCGCTCCAGCTCCTTGGTGGATTTTTTTAAAGACTTTTTTCTTCCTTTGTAGCTTGCATTCATTTTCTTCTAATCTGTATGTGGGTAAGGGAATGGTAGTGGGACTGGGGAGTTCGCAGGGATAATCCAGACCGTGAGGATTTATCCTTTGAAGCAGAAAGGTTCTGTGATCATGAAGTCTGAGAAAGAATACAGCAGTCAGGCAGCAGGTAAGGAAATTTGTGGTCATTAATCTAATACTTGAGATCTTCTGTGGATTATTCATGGCTAACTAGGTTGGCTAGGAATCAACAGATCTGAACTGCAAGCCTAGATCTTCCATTACCTCACATGTGCTTCTAGGAGAACATCTATCTTAGATATGTATTCTTATGTTCAGAGAGATGAAGTGACTTTTTAAATTTTACCTCTCAGAATATAGCTAGGTTTTAAACCAACTGTATATATGATTTGAAATCCTTTTACACTCTGGTTACACACATTTTGGGGCAATGTGTCTTTTTAAACCATTTTGAAGATAAGTATATATGTACTCAGTCTACTGTAGAACTCTGCCAAAAAGAAAAAAAGAAAGAAAGAAAAGAAAAAAAATCCTACTCACATCGCTCAAAAATCAAGATAACTTTTAGAGAATTTGGTGGTTAAAATTAATGAGATTCTAAAAGTTCAGGAACTACACAGAGTCTTTGAGATCTAGTTATTCCCTATTTGAGGTTTTTCTTCACCTTTACCCTGCCCAAGTTTTATAATCCAAGCTATAGAAGAGATAGAATTCAGGAAAATAATGTGAGTAACACAAGAAGAAGAAAGGGGGTTTCCTAGGGACAATGTGGCTTTGAAGCAGGTGAAAATTTGAACATTCATCATCTCTACCTTCTTGCATCTTCATGTTCCATCTCCTGGCTGCCCACTCCCACCTGCTCACATAGACTTATTCATGCCTCTATGTATTCTTTCTAGGAAGTTATGAAGTAGGGTAGAGTTTGGACTTATAGGGCCTGGTCTTAAATCCCAAATATGCTACTTACTGAATATATAATAGAAGGAAAGCCATCTCACTCTTTGATCTCAGTGTTTTCATCTTAAACAAGGTTAATGCAATCTATCTCTGAGTTGCAATGACTTGGATGAAATCAAACAGAAATTCACATACCAGTTCCTGAAAAGTCAATTAGTCTTCAGTTTTTTGTAACCTTTAACTAAGTGCTTCAAAGTAAGGTCATGGTATTGTTCTCAGGCCCAGGGTTCTTGATTTATGGGAAAATGTGGACAATATTAGAGTTAATAATAGTAATCTATTGTTATGTCTGGTTTTCAGTACATTAAAATCTGCTAAATTTGCCAGTACTTTTGTGGGCCTCTTGAAATACAGATATATTGTGCAATATACCATTCAAGATGTATATAACCTTTTGAGCACTATCATGTGTAATGATGTCTTAGTGGGAACACACTGAATTCACTTAAAGAGTAAACTAAACTTGTTTGATTTGAGAAAAGCTAATCTACAAAGGACTAAAATTTTCTATTACAGCTTGAAAATACTTTTTTGGAGCAAAAATGAGAAAAGAATAATACAGGAAAGAAAAGAGACAGTTTTGATATAGTAATGCAAAAATGTAGCCACATTAACATATACAGACACACATACCCACAACAGAAAGATATTAAAATCCTCAGGCAAATAAATAGGATTTTACTTTTATGCCATATTCAGGTTATAAAATAGCATATACTTAATTTAAAAACATAGTAAAAACAAACAAACAAAAATATCCCAAGAATAAGTCACCCATAATTCCAAAACCCAAAGACAGCTTCTGTTTACATTTTAGAGCAGTTTATTCAAATAACAAAGGATTTTTATAAGCATACAAGTATAATTAAAGCTCAGCATTTAAATTCAGAGAAAAGAAGTTTCTCAAAGTAATTTACTAAAATACATAGAATGTTTATATCCCTTCCGAAGTTCCTACGTGGAAACTTAGTCCCCAGTGCAATGGTGTTTGGAGATAGGGTCATTGGGAAGAGATCAGTTCATGAGAGTGGAGCCTTATGTAGCATATTAGTATTTTTTAATTCTTTTTTTATTTAAGAGAGAGGGACAGTGAGAGAGACAGAGAAAGAGAGAAACAATTTTATTTAGTTTTTCGCATGGCCTTCATTGTTCCAACACTTAGTTGTGTACGTGGTGCTGGGGTTTGAAGCCGGGTCCTCGTGCTTGCCAGGCAAGCGCTGAAACCACTGAGCCACCGCTCTAGCCCCCATATTAGTATTCTTATAAAAGAACTCTAAGAAGTACCCTTCCTCCTTCTGTGACATGAGGTGTAGCAAGAAGACAACCATCTATGAGCCAAGAAAAAGATTTTCATCAAATCTGCCAGCATCTTGCACCTTGTACTTTGCAGCTCCCAAACTGTGAGAAGCACATTTCTTTTGTTTATAAGCCACCCAGTCTATGAAATTCTTTTATAGCCCCCCGAACTAAATACTCATTTTGGTTTGCTCTCAACATCTTTTATAAGTTCCCATAAAGCTCATTTGGTTTCAAAACAAGATGGGTATATGAAGGAAAAAGGGCATCTAATAGGCTTGGGTTAGTTGGCTTGGAAGGAAGGAACGGATGTCTGACATAATTGAATTTTAAACTTATATCATTTTTAAATGCCCTTTAAGATTTATTTCTGCCTCTGTCTTTTGAAGTGGTACCTCAAAGACCACACTACTATGAAAGACTGGGCTGGTGCTGCCACATTCCAGTAGGCTACCTAACTATTGCCAGATAGAGAATATCCCAGAATACTAGGCTATCTTGTGTTCATTCATTAAAACCATTCATATTCATTCTTCCCCACCATTCAGATTTATTCATCTTAATAATAAAATTTTATATTTATCTATAATTATAATTAAATATTTATAAAATATTGCAATATAAATATGTAATAAATATCTGAAGGAGAATTGGAGTGAGATTCAGATAAAGAGAAAGGGTCAGAAAGATTCTATAAATTGTTTTTATAATCTCCAAGCTCCTAAAGTTCAGTTATGATAAAGAACTGCTCCCTCTTCCTCCTGGGGCCTGAACAAATTTCGTAAGAAAATCCCTGTTTCATAGAGTAGAGTGTGCTTACATTCACCACTACCTGACCACCACAGTTACCTCCAAGAGTGTGTACTGGGGCATCCTAGAAGAGGGAGACTTCACTTCAAGAGTTGCCTGATGGGACCAGGACTCTCAGGACACATCTCTTTATTAGCAATAATTTAGACAAAACACTTTGCTTGTTGACTTTTAAGTTATTTGTCTTTATAACATTTAAATCTGGCAAGGTTTCTCATCCAAACCTAATTCCAAAAAAGAGGCATTATTAATGAATTTTGAACCTCAAAGTCAATAACTGGTCATTTCAAAGTCAAGTTCAAGTGCATGACCCCACCTGAGTGATACACACATCATAGGGAATGAAGTCATAGTCTGCCAACTCCTTTGCCCTTGGCTTAAAGAGGTCTAATTTCATGCTTTAATTTTCCAACGACTCTATGCTAGGCTATTTGGTGTCCCAAGATACCTTAAATTTGAAATTATTAATTGTTTATCAGGAAACTTATAATTTTATTCTTTCTTTGATATAAATGAATCTTTTGCAGGGCTGCTTTCTAGGGCTTGGTGAAGGGTTTGTTTAACAGACATATTCCAATCCATGCATACACTAAGACGTATAGATTGCATCTGTATCTGATCAATAAACCCACTTACCACAAGAGTTCTAGCACAGATGGAGAAAGTAAATATCCAATTCTATTCTAATGATTAGATCCCTATACACTTATCATACTTGAACAAGAATGGTTCCAAGAAGGCAGTATTGAGCATCAAGTCTGAAATATGAGATATAATAAAGTTAAAGATGAGAATATCAGGGACAAAGCCACCACTCAGGAATCAGCACACAATTTGAGATTATGTCTGGATTAGAGGGAGTTGAGCTACTCTTTATGGTTCAGTCTGAAAGTGGTGGATGAGTGTGAAACTCTTAACTTATGGAACAGGGAGGCTTCATGAGTCCAAAGACCTGGACAAGAAGAAGTGAGGACCTCCTCCTTTCCGCAAGTGTGGAAGGAGGGATTTGTGAAGATCCCCTGTTCAAAAGCTCTGCTGGCAAAGTCCGAGCATGTGAAAGCCTGCTCAAATCCCCTTGAAGTCAAGGTGGTGCAGTGGCTGGTGTCAGAGTCGACTTCCACCTGGATGTGTCAACAGACTTCATCTTGGCATCTTAGGAGCCTAGCATCTACTCAGGTTGGCCCCCAGCCTTCCTGTGCCTTATGTTCCAGGCCTAGAGCCCAGGTTTCTGCTTAGGTTCTGCGAATAAGGTACCATTTTTCTACCTCTGTCTAAATTCACACTAACTTTTAAACTTCAATTCCAAATGTTTTTTGACAGGACTAAAGTTTGGCATTTCCAATCCCACTATTGTCCAGGGGGGTGATTCTGCCCCTTATTACCACTCCTGACTTAGCTGATTTGCTCTCAGAAGTCTCTCTGTTGTCTTCCAGAATGTCTGCATTGCTGTTCCTGTGGCTTTTTCTGCTCAATCTACTTGTAGGGAAAATTCCTTATTTTTCTAATTCTCAGTAATGCCCTCCTGAGCTTTTTCTAGGTAAACTGCTTCACAGCTAGCTTTCTGACCTTATCTCCTTCAGAGGTACCTGTGATATTGATCACTGTCTGATTTCCCAGGAACAAAGATGTTGGAGGGAAATTCTCAGAGTAATTTCCCTCACAACTTAAGCCCACATGGCTTTGAGCACTATTTCGAAACAACTCTTTAGAAGCCTAAGTCCAGAGCTGAAGTACAATAGTCTCTATCAATCTGATTTCTACTGACTGAGAAGCAGAACAGTGTGCGAGGGAGGCAGAGTTGAGGGAGGGATAGAAAAAGAGACATGGAGAGAGAAAAGGGGATGCAGATCCATGCCAGGGACTTGGCAAATGTGGTCATGGAGGCTTACATGTCCTGAAATCCATACCTGGCAAGCTGAAAAACCAATGGGGTTAGTTTTAGATAGAGTTTGAGTTCAAAAGGTGAAAACCAGTAACCAAAACTGAAGACAGGCAGAAAGAACAAATTCGTATTTATTCAACCTTTGCATTTTCTTTTATCTATTCAGGTCTCCCGGGGACTGGATGAGGCCCATACGCATGGGGAGGGCAATCTGCTTTGCACTGTCAACTGGTTCAAATAAGAATCTCACCCAGATATAGCTTCCCAGACACACCCAGAATAATGTTTAACAAAATATCTTGGTACCCCATGGCTCAGTCAAGTTGGTGCATAAAATTAACCATCACATCCCTCGAAGCTCTCCAGTGCTAGGGACAGAAGCCAGGGTCTGGCACACTCTAAGCTTGTTCTCTCGTACACTACCACTGTGCTATACCTCAGCCCACATCCTCCCCTCTTTGACTCTCCAGGCTAAAAGATATACTTTGTATTACCATAATAGTTATGTTCTAGGTCATCAATATGAATATGATGCCCAGGAAAAAAAACTTAATGCTCAGCCTTAGAGAAGGGGTAGCTTAAGGAGAAGAGTCCTTATACTATTCTTTCAGTATCTTTGATCCACATTTTCTCCTGATTTGTTCCCTAAGCATCCACCTACCTATCCCATCATACTCTTTCCTCACTCATCCCATAGCCTCCATCCCTGACCCATCCATGGCTCAGGTTTGCACATATCTGGTTTCCTATCTTATTCTTTGCTGGAAAAAAAATTCCATAATACATTGTAATAGCTACAATATCAGCTATCTTCTCTCAAGTACTTACTGGGTGCCTTATTTTATGTATATAAAATTAAATTTATGCATGTTAAATCCTTACAATTTCCTGAAGGAGAATGGGGTCTCTTTTGCAGATATTGTGACCAAAAGGCATAAGAAGTAATGAAGTTGCTCAGGGTCACACACCTATGAATGGTAGCAGCACAGTTCAAATCCACATACATCTGATGCCAAAGCGTGCACACATCATTGATTATGTGCTGTGCTCCCTGCTCCCTACTCCTGCAGACTGTTTTCACAAAAGTCTGAGATGCTGGATCAAGTGGAAATTTTCATCTCTGATTCAGTCTGCTACATAGAACCATAGTGTACATAGTTCCAAGCTCAATGATCTTTTCCAAGCATTGACATAAACAGAATAATTGAAAAATCCTATGTGAGCAATTGAGGGGGGTGCATTCTGTAGCATGCCATTCACCATTCACTGTTCATCATCAGAAATACTCGGAAACATTGAAGGTCAAAATTGAAAACATAGTTATTTTAAGAGATGGTATTGTTCTCAAAAGCTACAGTAGGACCACTGCAGAATGATTTAAGCTCAGATCTATATTCAGAGTTGAATTCTTGCAGCTTAAAACGATGCAGGTTTGCTAGTTGAGGGTGTGAGTGAGAGGTGAAGAGATTAAAAAAGGGGTAAAGTATTCATTCTTACCCATCTCATACCTTCTGATAGTTGCTTATTTCTCCTGTACTTTGACAACTCTTTCAAATTCCTTGCTTCAGCCTAACATCGCCATTTTATTTAATTTATCATAGGAATAGTTCTCAATGAGCGCAAATCTTTAAGGAAAATTGAAAAAAAATGTAAGACACTTGCCTAATGAAACATTCTTCCAAAAGTTGCACAATTTTCATTGGGTCATGTTTTGTTCCAGGTTTATTGTGAGGAATATGTTAAAAGTATACCCGCCTTTCTCCTGGGATTTTACTTTCCCTTCAAACACTTTCTCTACTCCCATAGATTTGGAACAAAAAAAGTATGGGGGAGTGGAGCTACCATATATAGAGATATGTATGTGTGGTGGTAGATTGGATTATTATAAATTATTGGTTTTAATCCTCTTTTCTCTGCAATAATGTGTACTCACCCTATTACTCTTTCTGGGCATCCTATCTCCTACCTCTTGGCTTTTGATTTGCCCAAATGATTTGTTAAGCAAATTGAATCTTAGTAAATGTATCATAAGCGAAGCTTGTCTTCTTGCATTTATTTGTACCATTATGAGAAAAACATGCTATCTCAGAATAAGAAGCAGCATATGTATCAGACCTAAAATTAACCCAGGGCCTGGATTTGAACCCAACCAAACCCAGCATGGATCACATGAATCCCAGTCTTGTGCAGAAGCAGCATGGGACCTACAGCACATTTTAAGACCTTACTACAAATAAATGCTCATTTTTATAAGGTACATCAGTTGATGTTGACTTATTACACTACATTGCTGTGAAAATAACTGACAATGACATGAATTAAATCAAGAATAATCCCCCAACACAGCTAGACCATGTGCAACTTACCAAAAGCCAACACAACACTGCTCTTTTCATGTGTTCACGTGTTTAAATTTACAATGGCTATAAGAGAGAGGTAGGTGTTGTTGCACAAAGTTTAAGTTTAAGGTTCAGAAACATTAAATAGCACTGTGAAGGCCCCCATGTTTAGTCAGTTTTTGAGCCAAACCTCAATCTGAGATTTCCTATTAGACCTGCTATGCTTTGTAAAAATACTTTTTTCTTTTTCAAATTAGTCTTTTAAAATGCATTTTTATGCATTTATTTTATTTCTAAAATAGGATGAAGAAAAGTTTCATCCCTGCTTTAACATCTACTGCATTCTCTGACTTACTGCATGTTTAGTACTTTTCTTTTTGTTCTTGTGCTCATATTCACTCTTGCAGATATGGATCTCTGGGATCATTCTTACCATGTTACAGAGTAGGAAATGGTGACTCAACAGATGGTGCTAATGCTCCCCTTTGCTTGACTAAGCATTAAACTTCAGGTCCCGGGCCTCCCTGTTCTCACATCACTTACTTGAGAATGTTGCAACTGTGAATTATTTCTCTATCCCTTTGAGATATAAACTTTGTCTCAAATTCTTTCAAGTTTTACAACCCGGGACAGTGTTTCTCAAAAACCTGAAAACTATCCCTTTTAGATAAAATCACCAAGAAAAATATGTCCCTATATCCCGATCCCTGTGGGAAATTTGAACACTGGAGGCTTCTCACCTCTACCATTCTTCCCTCTGAAGTCGCCCAGTAAGTTTCCGCCAGCTCTTGACCCATATTGCAGTAGTCTTGAATAATGTCTTCCTTTCCTGTATAACTCCTTCCGGTGAATTTTTTCTTTGATATGAATAAAGGAATGATTCATATAAGAATACTCAGCAAATGATTGCCAGGTATTAGACTTAAATTCGGAGTCACTTGCTACAAATCTAATACTTTCTTTTAGGTCTTCACTTCTCTCATTTTCATTCATTATTGATGTTTATGCCTCTTGCTTTTTTTCTCTAGTCTAACCTATAGAGGGATTTGTTTGTTAACGTCTTATTATTTTGACTTGGCTTGCAAGACTAGACCACAGAACCTAGCTCCAGAAGCTCAGCCTTTAATTGTATGAGAGAAGTTTGGCCTCTCTTTCAGACTGTTAGATGTCTCAGAGGATTCTTTTGTTTAATACTCTTGAAAATGCCCCAAAGCCTTTCATTTAAAGCAATAGTGTGGGCTTCAAGATTTTTTTTTTTTTTATTAAAAGTGCATTGTCTGAAGCCTCAGCCTCTGGCCTCTTATTTATCACAAAATATTCTGCAGTTGTTGCAGCCATAGTCACTAGAATAAAATTTTCACTTTTTCTCCACAGGATGGCAGTATAAGTTAATGTTATACCTCACCATACTCCGCCTTTCAAAATCCAGGAGGAGGTTTTGTTGAGAATTGGCCACCAAACTCTTTTTCCCATATACCCATGGCCTGCTGTAACCCCAGACTTACATATTTCTCACTTCTCCCTTCAGTGAATCAAACAAAGTCAGTCCCTTCAGTTCAAAAAGGATGTCGTTGAATGAAAACCCATACAATACAACAGTTTCATTATAAAAAGTGTCCCCAGACGTGAGACCAGAGTTCAGCTGCCTACAAAACCTCATGCAACTAACTCCTAGTTCAGGGTTGCTGAGTAGCTGAATATAAATACCAGCGGTCAGTTATGCCTGGTTAGCAAACTTGACCTAATCACTGTTAATCAATAAAGTCATTGAAGTAGAATAGCCTCATTGGCAGTGACTGGCGCAGGTCCAGCCTAGAAAGAAATCATCTTCATGAGTAGTCAGATGGTAAATATTTAATCAGAGCTGGGTGGCCTCAAATAGACTCAGTATCAAGAAATGACTACAGAACCATGCTTGAAACATCTTTTCTGTCTACCAGAAAAATGGAGACAAATCAAATCTTTCTGAAATTTGGAAAACTGAATATTGGTTGCAGATTTTAAATAAAAAGTGAAGACCAAGGATATTCCTTGAACAAATAATTAGAGTAGCATTCCTGCTAAGGGGAGATTTTGCTCTTTCTTCTTATAACTTTAAATAAATGATCTTCTAAAGTTTGCAGAGCTGAAATATTACAACCTTCAGAATAAAACATCTACTCTTTTCCTTGTTTCTTCAATGCTTATAATAATATGGATTTCAAAATTGGTGCTAACCAAGGAAAAGGTAGACTATATTATAAACAAGTCCTTTCTAACTATTTGTTTTCTGTAGTTGAGACATCTTCTTTGTTCATATTCCCTTTCCTTTAATGAAATTGTACAATAAGTTATTTAAAAATTGATGCAATTTTTTAATCTTCCTCATCTTCCACAGTGTTTAGCCCAGGTTCTTGATACTTCTTCCCCTTTAAATGTGCATTGATTAAATTCTTTCTAATGAACATAACCTTATAAAGACAAGCTACTGGAGATCTTTATTTAAGGGGAGATCTAATATATTTCCAAGAATAAACCTTATCAAGACCAAACTAAATACCAGCATTGTGCAAAGTCACTAGACAGATATCTTCAACAAAATAAAATAAAACCTTGGAAAGAATCTCTTAAGAATACTATGGAAAGACCTAGAAATACCTTAAAAATAGAGTAATATTAAACTTTAAATGTAGCCCTTTTTTCAGGAAATAGAAGAAAACCATCATGGTATTATATGATAGAAGCAATTTTCCAAATATTACTTCCCAAATCTCACATGTGTGTGTTTGTAGGCTTTAGAAAAATGATGTATTTTTGAATGCAACTAGAGAGATTTAACAAAGAAAGGCTTTTCTGGTCCCCATGGGGGGAAATCAGCTTTAGACTGTTAGCACACACATCTAAAAGTTCAATGAACTTCAGTTAGTTGCTATGCCAACCAGCAGAAGACCTGTCCAGATATGAATTGATCACACAAATAAAATCTCCCCAAAGATGATGCTTGTTTGGCTTAAGGGCATAGTCTTTGTAACAACCCTTGAAAAATCATAGGTCTGTCGACTTGGAGGATTTATTTCCACTACTATCCAAATTTCCTTAGTGTACTATCAAAATACCTTAATTTTTTTTTCATAGGAAATTGAACAGTTGAATCCTGGGGGAAATACCTTTTCTTTCTTTTTCTTTTCTTTTTCTTTTGTCCTTTCACCAAGTATTAGAGTACTAAATGCAGACAGTTGCATGTAGTTCCTGATTATGAGAAAGAAAGAGTTACTAGAACTAGAAATGTAAACCTTGGGAAATGTTTTGGATTTCACTGTCATCTTATGATATGAAGATAGGCATTAGTTATCTTTCTTTCTTTCTTTCAACAGAGAGGGACAGTAAGAGAGAAAAAGAGAGAAATACAGTTTTTATTTAGTTTTTCATGCGCCTTTCGTTGCTCCGAGACTTCGTTGTGTACGTGGTGCTGGGGTTTGAACCTGTGTAGTCGCATATGCCAGGCAAGCACTGTAACCACCAAGCCACAGCTCCAGCCCAAGTTATCTTTATTTCTTAATGTCACATCTCTTATACCATGCTATGGATAGGGTCCCTAGATAGTCTGTGTAAAAAGCCCCTGAGGAATGTCTTTTGAGAATTTTTTGTAGAGTTTGCTTTGAGCTATCCTGTCCTCCACATCCGCACAGTGAGACTACATAAACATCCAGTTTGGGTAACATGGCAGTCTCCATCAACTCTCAGAAGCTGGAAGAAAGAATAAAAAGATTCCATCATATTTTTCTATGTAAATCCAAATATTCTCTTGAATTTTTTATTTTTTAAAAATTGACCACTGTTTAGACATTTGGGGTACATCTAATCTTAAGAATTGAAATAAGGGACAAAATATCCTGGGAATTGCGATGACAGATATTTTATATGCACTTCAAAAATGTGCTTTAAAACATATATCTAACAATACAAGTCCATAAAACAGCCACCAAAGATTTAGTTTGTGTGTTTTTATGATATGGTCTACACCTACTCATATAATCTTCACTTTAACTTCTGGATCCACACTTCACATTAGCTAATTTTCCTTTGACCTTTTTGAGAGAGCCTCTTTTTTGTTGGAGCCAATTATAGGACTCAATGAGATCCTGTGAAATATCTCATTTGAAGAATTGGGTCTAAAATAAAAGGGGGGAATTGTCAACAGAAATCTGTTGCACACTGAGTAACTGAAAGAGTGCTTGCATCTTGTTAAAATGTGACCTATCTAATTCAGGAATTCTAAGGGTGTGGCTCAGCAATCCGCAAGTTAACGGGACCTAAATAGATTTTGATTCATGTTTAAGAACAATTTACTAGTTAACCAAGTAAATGGAACAAGGTAAAATGAACAGAAAGAAGTGACCAGTGTAGTTTCTAAGGAAAATTTCTTCCAAGTCTTTCAACTTAGTCTGCTCCAGTCCAAACTATCAAAAGAGGGTACTGATTTTCAGTGTCAAGGACAGAAAAAATGCCTCCATTCCTCCTATTTCTTAATCCTGGTAAACATAAATCAAAATAAAGTCACCAAAAATAACCCTGTCACTAACTAACTTCAGTCCCAAAGTGTTTATTTAAAAATACATGGAGTTAATTAGGAGTCAGTGATAAAGTCTGCAACATTTTGTAATTTCTCCTGGATGAACACAATCTGGTATTTTTATTGTGTCTAATGGGTTCATTTTTAAAAATAACCATTGCTTATAAATTGCACCCCATTTAGGTCACCAAATGATGCACACCTCAGAATAGTGTTCAAGGAAGTTGTAGTCAGAGGAAATGAAGTCGGGAAACAGTTACTTTCCTAGAACCAGGCATCTGCAGCAGGAATGGCCTTCTTGCACCGATGACACATCTGTGGAAGATCTTGCAAGACACAGATTACCCAGGAGTTCCATTTGGACTTCTGCTCAAGTCTAAACCTGGGCTCTTCTAGACATTTGTTTCAGTGATGTTGCACCACTAGATGGCTCCAGAGTGTCTATCCTTACATGAGAGACCAGAGAGTTTGAAAATTGGAGTGTACTTTATGAGTTGTCCCCAGCCATCTTCCTTTGCTATTGAGTCCCACTCAACCAACAGTGATGTCTCATTTTCTCTCTTCATCTTCAAATAGTGGACTAGCGATAACGTCAACAAGGGAAAAACATAAGTCTCAGATCAGCACATTGCTTGTGTTCTCCACATTCTAGACGTTAAAGTCCAGCTTCAAACAGGTGGTGTGCGTATGGAGAAGGCAGAAAGCAGCATTCTATCCTTAAATTACATAGCATCTCTTGGTTTAGGTAGTTGAGGATTACTAGGAAATTTAGAAGCGCAAAAAGAAATCAAAGTTCCCTAAGGCTTAAATCTTACTTAATCAGGAAGCTTAATAATAAGTTGTTAAGCATTATTTTTACTTTCATTTTCTTTTAAAATAATTCCTTTTGTAGAGGTGTTGGTTAACTTGGAAACACAAGGTTTCATATTTTTTGCTCTTATTGAGAAATTATTATTTTATTACCATTTTCCTCTTAATCTGTGATATGAACTCATTTTCTTCTAGGCTCAGCTTTCTCGTCTAAATTAGTCTGAGCTGATTACCATCTCTAAAATGGGAATGTTTATAAAAATCTCCCTGTAAGATAATGAATTATTTCCCAAGTAGTTACTTGAGTTGAAAAGCAATTGCAGAATGAAATTACACTGTTAGTCAGTTTCACATTACCATAACAAAATTCCTGATAGTCAACTTAAAAAATTATTTTGGCTTACAGTTTTTGAGGTTTTAGTCCATGATTGGTTAGCTCTGTTGCTTTGGTGCTTTTGGTGAAGCAGTACATCAGGACAGGTCACATAATGCTGAAAACAGTTGCTCACCTCAAGGCAGCTATATAAAGCAAAGAGAGAAGAAGGGGCTGAGTTATCCCAAAAAGCCCTTTAAGGACACACCTTCAATGAGCTAAGATTTGTTACTAGGCCCCACCTCTTAATGGCTCCACTACCTCCTAATAGAGTCCTGGGATTGAACCAAAACTTTAAACATCATTGAGAAGATACTTATCCAAATCATATCTCCTCTCTAGATTCATGGAGAAAGAGAACTTGGACCAAGAGACAAAGACCTTATTCAGAATGAAGAGGACTCTAGATTGAAAAGTCATTGCATGTCAGAGTAGACTAATCAAGCCATAATTTGAGCATACTGAATATAACAGTAAACAGAGAAAAATCAGTCTTCAGGGAAGAGAATGAAAATTGTATAAATAAGATATATGAGAGGAATTTTAGACTCAGAAAGGTACCTTATAGGGATCTGAAAATTTTCTTGTTCCTATGTGCACTGCTTATATCATAATATATATCATTATATCATTAATCCCATATGTGTGTCTTTGAGTCCTTTCAACCACTCCTGTCCCACCTTTTTACATTTTCCTTGTCAACAATTCCTGAAATATCCTTTATTCCCCATGAGCTGAAATCTAGAGGGACTCATTTGCCATTAAGTCAACCCAACATACTAAATTCCTGATAATCAAATTTAATCAGTGGAAAGAATTTCTAGCCTAAAATAATACTGAGACTTGTTATGAAAAAAACTTTTCAAATATCTTCAAAACTCTTTTTTAAAATATTTATTTGTCTCGTAATGTTGAATTGACACAACTAACCGGTCTAAGCAGAAGTCAGAGACAATGCTAATCTGTCTATAGAGTTGTATCCATGAGATGTACCCCACTTTTACCAACTTCTGTCTATACTGTATGCTACGTGTGGAAAGATAAGTAACTAGTATCTTCAAGTTATTAATTAAGAAGATAAGAAGTAAGCAGTAAAATGAAAAGTAACTAGCAACCACAGTTCATTTGTTCTTTATTACCATTATCTCTTGATATGATGACATTAGTCTCTGACCTGGATTCTTTTCTTTGATAATTTCCTCCTTCCCATAAGAATAAAAATTTTAAAGCAGAAATCTAATTATTTTTTGCACTTATTTAAGCCATCATTCCCATAAGAAAAAATAAAATAAAAGCCTTACCATGGGAGCTGGAGGGGTGGCTCTGCGGTCACAGCACTTGACTTGCAGGAGCGACTTTGCAAGTTTGAACCCCAAGCACCACCCATGTATATGGCAAAGTGTCAGAGTAAAATCACATGAAAATTGCTTCTCTCTTGCTCTCTCTCCCCTCTTTCTTTTCTTTTTTTTTTTTTAAAGCCTTACCATGGACTTTAGACCCTTCATCTAGGTTTTTCCCACCTCTCCAACTATCTTAGAAGTGCATTCTACTCTGGCTGTTCAAATTCCAGGACAAACCATTATCACCCCAACTTCAGGACCTTCAAGATGTTCTTTCACAACGTCCTTCTTACTCCTTCAATCTTCCTCTTTTACCTCAAATACTGCTTTTTTAGTGAAGAAATGCATAAACTCATGCAAGAAAAATGTCTTTTATAAAGTGCATTGCTTGTTACCCACATACCACTTGTCTCAGTTTGAATAATTTATTTATTTGCTTGAGGGCCGTCACCTATTCTCTCTTCAGACTGCAAATTTATGAAATCAGTGACTTTTTAGTAGTTTTGCTCACAGTTGCATGTCCCATTGCTGGAAGCTTAGTACATCTCAATTGAATGAAAGAATGAATCTATAAGTACTTGAAGAAAAATTTCCAAGTCCTGTAGCCTATTCTGTGGAGATTCTGTTGTTCTGCTTGAGAATTCAATTTCCTTTATCTTTTATGCATATTTATCTTTTTTTGAGAATGTGAGGTGGGTATAATGCATCTAGTGAGCATTGTATGGTTCTTGGAAAATCTTATATTTTGGAAGCAAATATAAAAAGCACATTCAATTTGCAGAATGTTCTATTGTATTAAAAAATCTCAGGGACACATTCATTTTTGTGAATAGAGGAACATTTACACTTGAAAGTTGACTTGGGCATAAATACATGACAGAAATAGAATTAGAGGATATAGGCAGAGATCGCAGAAATTCGAGGCTATTCCAAACTCTTAGGGAACAATTGACCCTTAGAGAATTTAAATACAAGATTCCTTTCTTTTACTTCTTGGATACTCTTGGTATTTTTTCAGTAACTATCATAATATAATCTGACCACTAGAAGGACTTCAAAAGTGGTGAAAAGCAGGATGGGTGTTGTTGGTTATTTATAAGGAGTTACAAAGTATTTTCACTACTTTTGTTTGTTGGTATGAAAATTTCAAACATGTTCAAACATAGGTTTTAAAAAATTGGAAAAAAATGATATGAACAAGGAGAAAAATCTTCTTGGCTGTTGTATTAGCCACCTTTGAGTTGCTGTGATCAATATACCTGACAAGAAGAATTTAAAGGAGAAAAAAAATTATTTTGGCTCATAATTTCAAAAGTTCAGTCCATGATCAGCTTACTCCATTGCTCTGGGCCCAAGTGATATAGAAAATGATAGTGAAAGGACGTTGCAGAGGAAAGTATATAAAGGACTTGGCAGCCAGGAATCACAGAGAACTCAAGTGCAAGTATTCGTGGATGATATGATCCTCAAGAGCATTCCCGCAGTGACCCATTACCTCCAGCAACACCCTATCTACCTATAGTTACCACCCAATCAAATCTTTAATGAATCACATGGATTAATCCACTGATTATGTTACATCTTTCATAATCTGACCATTCTATAGACATTTATTTCTGCATTGTTTCACACGTGAGCTTTGGGGAACACCTCATATCCAAATTATAACATCTGCTATTGAACTATTTTTCTTGAGCTGAACACATGGATAATTTAACCAGCTAAGGAAAAATTCTAAATTTATTATTTTTCATGTTGCTTTCTCTTTATTTTATTTTGATCTGTTAAAATTTATTTTTAATTATCAGCAAAAGGTATAGATCTGCAAATAGTTTCTCCCTACTCATCCTCAATATTTGAATTTTATCAAAAAATTCTTCTATCCCCTTATTTAATTTGCTTTTTGGCATTCTCAAGGCTCAATACCAGTTCTGAAATTATGGGTGCTATATGTGTATAAGTATTACTGGATGCCTTTTCAGCCTTTTCTCTGTTTGGGAAATTCTTTTTTCTCTTTTTTTTTTAATAAGAGAGAGAGAGGGATAGTGGGAGAGAGAGAGAGCAAACCAATTTTATTTAGTTTTTCATCTGGTTTTCGTTGCTCTGACACTTAGTTATGTATGTAGTGCTGGTGTTCAAACCTGGGTCCTCACACATGCCAGGCAAGCACTGAAACCACTGACCAACCATTCCATCCCCAGGAAATTCCTCTTTTGATCTGACTGGATAAATTAGGTCTACACGTTCTACTGGACCTTTCAGGACATTTGGAATTTATAATGAGTCATATGATAGAGCCATATGATGTCATGAGAAGCTCTGATGACCATTTGGCCTATAGACATGACAATTTCATGTGGTTCAATTTAATTAAAAATAGCTAATATGTATTAGTTATTATATTTTGATTATTATGTAAATGTACAATTTGCATATATTATTTTACTTAAACTTGCATTTAAGCCATGTGCACACACACATGCCTGTGTTCACAGTAACTTGTAAGGCTGAGGCAAGAGGATGGCTAGTTTGAGGCCAGCTTCAACAACTTAGTGAGACCTTGTCTCAAAATACAATAAAAAAGAGATAGGGCTATAGCTTGGTGGTGGAGTTCCTCTAGGTTCATACCCCAGTGCAACAACAATAAATGAATAAATAAATAAACAAATTTCTATTTCATAAACTAGAAAATCAACTACTATAGAAGTTAATATGGATTTTCCATGATCAAATCATTATAGAATTGTGAAGTTGGGATATAAGCCTAGATCTGCTCCAGTCCATATTCCAAGCTATAAAACATTGCATTTTCCCTTGAGGGCAGTGTCTTATTTATTCTTTTTTTGTCACTTTTAGAATATCATTATTGAATATTCATTTTAGGAAAAAGTATCATTAATTCAGACCAAAGCAATAATTTCATACAACTATCTCCATGGTTCCTGTGCACAAAACCAAATATAATATACTTTCAAGGAGGTTTACACAGACAAGCATCCAGATGTTTCCAAGCATCTGAACAATAAATTGCATTTTTCAGTTTTCATTGCTATAGTTTGTCATTTTGTAGGTAAAAATTTTCCATGTGTTTCTAAAGCAATATTTCCTTCTTTAGAACATAGTGACCTGTGGAATCTGGAAATAGGTTTCAATCCCTAATAACAAAAACTGCTTTGACTTTCCCTCTTTTGCATGAAAGGAGAATATAAATGTCTGAGGAAAATAACCATTCACGCCAGATCATGTGTCCCCACGAATCATCTTAGAAATAAATCTGTGCTTTCTGTCATTATAAGTTTTTTAGAAGTCTTTAAAAGTTGTTTTTAATTACTGAGAATGGGGTCTATATGTGGCTTTAATAAAATTATTTTTTAAAATGTAGAAACTGTAAGTTCAAAACCCAAATCAAATATGTTTTGTGAGGTTTATGATATGGGATTGTACAGCCATCTGGCCCCCAGGCTATCTCTGCATATAAGACATTAATAACATTTTTAATTTAAGTAATAGATAAATCTGTTTCAAGTGCCTCCGCATTCACTTATAACATTGCCTGCAGATCTGTTGATCCTAAATAATATTTTCAAGCTGTGGTAAGGTTATTGGTGTTCTGAAGCAATCTGGAAATACCAAGTTCTTATGCCAGGAAATGGGTCAGACTGTAATCTCTTCATGTTACTGTTTTGATTTCAGAAATAGCTCTGTCCTTCACACACCAGGAGCCTGTATATTTTACCCTTTGCATGGATTTGATTACAGCTGCCATTCTGCGATTTCAATGAAAACTGTATTAAATATCTACTTTTAATTAACCTCCCTGGCATCAGAACTTCTCTACAACCCCAGTCTGCTTTTGGTTTCTCAGAACAATTTCACTTTTCTCCTTAAATAGTCATTTTTTTATTTGCAATCTTCTCTTGGTTATTACAAAATAATATTATACTCGTTCAACCTGAAGATGCTAGGTGATGTTTACATTAGAGTCAGAGAGCCCTTCTTTAGGACCTAAACTCTGCCATGTGCAACCTGGAGCAAGTTCCTCTCTTCCTGATGTCCTCATTGGTGAAATGGAGATTTCAAAGGGTTGTGAGGAGGATTTCACTATGTTCCCAGCATCAAGTGCCTTCAGAATGCAGCACACATTATAACACGCCCTGGAGGCCAACTCATTCCCTTTATCTTCAATGTGTGTGTGTGTATATGTGAGTGTGATCATAAAGAAATAGTCAAAACAATTTTTCTCTTTCATTTCTGAGTTCTCTATTATATCTTTCCTTTTGATAGAAGTTGGTATTTCTTTGATCTTTTAAAAATATTTTAATTAGTAAATAATTGTATGTGTTTGAAGGGTACAATGTGATGTTTTGATCTGTTTATACATTATAGAGAGATCAAATCAAGCCAATTAATATATCTTTAACCTCAGCTACTTATCACTTTCATTTGTGGTGATAACATTTAAAATCTACTCTTTTACCAGCTTAAAATATATTAATTGTGTTCAGCATGCTCTGGAACAGATCACTAAAATTTATCCCTTCTGTGTAATTGAATCATGGTTCCCAGTTTCATTCTTTCCTGATCGTACACCTCAGCCCCAGGCTCTCTTAAACACCATTCTACACTGTCTCCATGAGTTCAACTTTGTAAATTATCTATGAAATCATGCAGAATTTGTCTCTCCATATCTGGCTTATTTAACTTAACACAAGGCTTCCCAGATTTATCAATGTCACAGATGACAGAATTGCCTCCTTTTCAAATAGTATTCCATGGTACATACATAGTGCATATTCTTTACTCTTTCATCTGTTGATGGACACAGGTTGCTTCTCTGTCTTGCCTATTGTGCATAGTGCTACAGTAAAGGTGGGAGAACAGATGTCTCATCAACATACTGATTTCAATTTCTTTGGATCTATACCCAGAAGTAGGAATGCTGGATCACATGGTAATTCTACATTTAGTGTTTTGAGGCTCCTCTATGCTATTTTCCCATGCTGCTTTACATTCCTACCTACAGAGCACAAGGGTTCCCTTTACTCATATCCTCACCAACACTTGTTATCTTTTGTCTTTTTGATAATAGCCTTCCTTGTTAATTGTTTCATTTAAAGATTGTGCAAAGTCCAGTTTGCTTTATTCTATTTTTTGAAGATGTTTTGAAGATGCAGATATGTTTCTTTCTCAGACCATTCCTATAACAGTGAGACAACCATGTGTATTTATTCCATATGTATTCCTATCATTTAATATCTGACAATATTTGTACATTTGGGGACTAATGGACAAGATCCAAGTTGAACAGGGACTATAGCCATCTGGAAAAGGTGAATTTATACTTTTGTCAACCAGCAATATAAACCAACATTCCTTTACTCATACATCTTTTTTTTTCTTTGAATAGCTTGCATAATAAAGTCTCTCACCACTATCTGCCTTTATGTACACATGTCCAGATACCAAATGTTGACTAGATTTTCTTATCTATCCATGGTTTCAAATAATGTTGTTCACCAGGTCCTCTGCTAAGAAATCAGGAAAAAATAAAAGGTGAATGAAACCTGAATCTTTGCTACTAACTGGCTTCAAATCTGGTAGAGAAAATGAGATACATACTCCATGGAATATAGAATGTGAGGACCCAAGAGAGAAACTCAAGAAAGTCTCAATGGTGTGGAGGGAAAGATTACTCTCAGATGCAGAAAAAAAGGAAAGATCTAGAAAATGTCCTACATTTTGGTATTGCAGATTGGCTTTGAAACAGTCGCTTAAAATGACTTAGAAGTAATTCGGGAGTAGTGATAAGATTGGAGGATTAGGTGAAAGGGTGTCCCAGCTGGGTGAGAAGCTTTGGGGTTCTGTTTGCCTAGAAAACTCATGCTACATTATTTATAGTGTAGGCTGCTTGCTGGTCCAGCAACTGTAAGCCTAGTGGTGCTGTAGGAAATAGAATGCAAAGTACATAAATCTGACTGAGTAAAACATTCACATATATCAATAACTGTACCCTTGACCTTTGACTTGGTCTGTTCCCCAGATACATATGCCAGGAGTTGTCAGTATGTGACTCTAAGCTAATCTATCAGAAGACTTGTCTTTCTGGGCAAATTAATGACCTAAATTTTGGTGTGCATCTCTGAATAAAAGAAATGCATTGGAGACCCTCATCTTGTTTGTATTTTTATCTCATGTTTTCTTTGAACTGCTTAGTTTGAGGCTGAGTAATTCACGCTAGTAAACTATCTCATTGAGTCTGAGTGTGTGATATTATCTCCCAACCTACACCAGCATTTATGGTTTATCATTTATAGAAACTCATAAATGAGCTCATTTATAGGAACTAATAGATGCTATTGGTGATTGTGTTTGGCTTGCTGGAATACCACTTGTGCTGTGATTACTGTTCAGGATGAGTGAGTTTTGAAGAAACTTATTGTTGGAAAGAACAGCATTGTTAACTACAAATATATCAAAACCCCAGCCATATTAGAAGGGACATAGTGCAAGATGATGTTGGAAAGGACGTTTAATGCGAGAAGGTATTGAAATGTCCACCTGTCAGCAGGGGGAGGGAAACCATGGACAAATTTGATGAACTTGTGAGCAAGGAGTCCCTGAAAGATAATTAGTGTCTATGGAATAATAGGCTCATAATGAAGATATTGGAGCTGTGCTCTTGGAAAACAAACCTAGAAAAAAAAAATACTTGGGGAGTAAAACCAACAAAAATTAGCTCATATTCACTTGGCAAAGCAATTTTATAACCAAATGAGAGATTCTCATGTTGTTCTCTGGACTAATTTTGTAATTATAACACATAATGAAATAAAATTTATGGGTTCATACCAAAATTTTCTTTTCCTAAGTAGCTGTCAGATACCAGCATTTATTTAGAAAGTCAAATTATTTATACACGTACTGTACAAGAATCAGTAATTAAGTCTACATGCTGAGGCATATGATAGTTGTTTCCATGGTGTATTGATATTTTTTTTTCATTTTCAGAGCTTCTAGTCTCTTAGGTAGGTTTAAATTTTGTGCTTATCTTTTTCCAAAATTGATGATTTGTAGCTTTTATGCAAATGATTTAATTAGTAGGTGAACTTAGAAGTCTTGAATTTGGTGATAGATGAATAAACGACAGGTTTTCAAACAATCAACTCTTTTTTCAGGAGCAAGATTATGAAAAGTTACTATAATTACTCTTGTTCTATAAACACCTGATACAAGGTTTACAACAGTACAAAACTTAGAAATAATTTTGGGAGGTTTGTCCAGGTTGAATGCTTACCATTTGGTGCTGCGGATCTTGCGTTTGCTTCCAAAATGGAGCACAAGCCAGAGGATTTACCTTTGGATTGAGCTCTGATTTGAAATATCAGCCTTGAAGCTGCTCTGCTCTGTAGATTGTCTTGTTGAATTCAGGTTTATTGGAAAAGATGCCCCCCTTTAATCTCTCTACTTATTAGGACCTAGATCAGTGCTGAAAAATAGTAGGTACTCATGACATAAAGGTATATTTTTAAAAAAGGCACCCCACATCTTGAAATCATTAGGATGTTGAAAAGGTGCCTGAATTAAGAGAGCTCTGTGTAGACATCAGAGTTTTGTTATTCTTCAGACGCCATTATTCTATATCTGCTCCCCTTTTGATTCAGAAAAAAAGAGGTGAAGCTTTGCATCAATGAATTTAAAATCTGACTCTGGATTTTTAGCTACAAGCTCATGAGTCCCGGTTAGTTTCTTCCTCTGAGTGTTTTAATTTCCCTCATGCTTTAAAACAAGGATAGTAAGTAACATTGTTGAGATAAATATCACATAAAGTGAGCACATACAAAGTGCCTAGATTAGCGTCTTGAATTTAGAAATACCCACTGGGTAATTCTGTCTTGGTAAAATAAGATTTGAGATTGAAACATATGGGTGCCTGATTCTATATCTTTCTTCTGTTTCTGTCCATCCATATGAAAAATTCACACTTGGAAGATGGACTCAAACAGCCTTGTTTGGCCAACGCAAGTTGGAGATGTGCCAGAAACACTTTCATATTTTCTTACATGTTCAATTTTGTAAACATTTTTAAAATTATAGAAAAGCACAATGAAATAGATTTTTCTCACATAGACTGTATGCTTATACTTTTGCTATACTTAAAATATGTAAATATTCTGATAGTTTACTTAATCTTTGCTGTTTTTCTCTGTGAATGTTTAAAAATTGTCTGGAACATCCTTTTAGGTAGTTTTTGAAGGATATCCAGAAGTACAGACTGCAGAGAAGGCGGATGAAGGGGTGCTACTGCCATGCATGAATAAAAACATTAGCAGAACCAGAATATATCCTTGCTCCTGACACACTTCAGAGTGTGGTCAGTCTGTAATAAACTGGGGAAGTCTTGCAACAGTCAAAGGGCCAGTGTACTAAACAATGCTTTTTTGTAGGCTTTAAGGTCATTTGAGGATTTCGTCTAATCACACTTGCATCTATTTCTTGATCTCCCCCACTTCCTGGTGCACCATTAGTTGTTTAGTCATGCAAGGCTCATTACCACAACCATTTGTACATGGAGAAATATCGACTCATTGCCCTTTACATGAATATGAAATATATTAATTAATATAATGCTATAAACCATTCTTACAATAAATATCCATTCTCAAATCACTCTATAGAAATAGGGGCAAACAGGTTCTTATTTTTGACAATGTTGCTACATTTGTCTGATGCTCAAATGCATATTTTGGAAGGTATAACCTAGAGCTCTGTGATGGGTGTTTTGCCAGATAAAATGGAGTGAGTCCAGGGGAATTGTGTCCGTGATTTAGGCTTAAAAATAACAAGAGTAGTAAGTATTCGTTGAGCACAGTAGTAAGCACCTTGTGTGAATTACCTTGATTAATTCTCATAACAATTTTTTTTAAAGAGAGAAGGACAGTGTGAGACACAGAGAGAGAGAATCAATTTTTATTTAGTTTTTCACATGACTTTTGTTGCTCTGACACTTAGTTGTGTACGTGGGTGCTGGGGTTTGAACCTGTGTACTCAAGCATGCCAGGCAAGTGCCATAACTGCAGAGCTACCGCTCCAGCCCCTCATAACAATTCTTTAAAGAACAAATTTTTTTCTCTGTTTTTCAGGGGTGAAGGCCTGGCCTCAACAACATTAAGTGCATAGAGAGTTGTAAAGTCTACACGTCAATCAAAGTGATTTAAATTCCAAAGCTCATGCTCATCCCTGCCACACTATAATTCAGATTTCCATGGAGTTTGGGCCCTGCACAAATAGGCAGCCTATTAACTTCTGAGTGTCTTTCCAACACAAAAAACAACTATAATCATGATAAATAAATATGTGGAGGCCTATTGTATAGAAGCCTTCCCAGCCAAGGTTTCCAGTCATCCATTGGCTTGTTGGCTAAGAGCATTCCCATAGCATCTTCCATTCCTAGACAGCTGTAGCAGAAGGGCTCTTCCCCAGCTCCAGAAAGGCAATGAACTATTTCTTAGCCAGACTACACATGTTAAACTCTTTTATAAACATAATGAATGGCAAAAGATTTTGAATCATCCACAATGCATCCATGGAAGGTGAGAAAACTTTGCCTCAATACAGAACAGATAAGCTGACCAGCATCCCTGATTGAAAGTGATTTCTCCTTTAATTGAGATGATCTCCATGAGCAGCTGCCAGGTGAGTTGGGTGAATGTAGGTAGGAGGTAACTAAGAAAATCTCCCCAGCTGAAACCAGATTTATTTGTATTTATTTATTTATTTCTGCTTAGTAGGAGGGGTAGGAAAGGCAAACATATATTGTAGAAAAGTTTTGACCTAATTAAAATGTCATGAAAATATTTCAGAATTGCACTGTGTGGGAAACAACCATGACTTTAGATTTTGGGAGAGATGCACTATTGTTTCCACATAGTCAAATGGAAGTTCTTTATGGAACTTAAAATAAGTAGATGAAAAATATAAGATTCAGAAATCTTAAAAAATATTCTGAAATAACCAACTGGAGTTACACATTTTCACTATTTTATTTTGGCTAATAAAAAAGCTGTGTGCATGTGTGCACATTCTCCTCCAGTAGGACTGTACACTTGGAAGTGTACACTTGGAAAATCAATCAATAGCTTGATTTTCCTGAGCTGAATGGGTAATGTAAATATAGAAATACAAATGGCTGTAGAAATCACCTCATCTGACCCTTTTACTTTATAGAAAAGAAAACGGAGGTCCTGTCCCCCAGAGAAAGGAAGGAATATATTCACTTGTACAAAATTGTTTGTGAAATGAGGAATATATAATCACATAGATTGAGTCAAACAAAATGATTTGTTGAATTGCCATGATGGCATTGTATGCACTTTTGTCTTCTTGTTCTTCTTCAATAACTTGCTGCATGTGAAGTATGTTGTCTCATTTCATCACAATCCCATGTTTTTCCAGTCTAAGAAAGAACAAGTAAGCACTCTGGATTAGTTATGTTTTGTTTTCTCTCATGAATATTTACATGTTATATCCTTCCATTACTATTTTATTTTCTCAGGCTGATTACCTAATATGTCATTATTTTTGATGAAGTACAAATACTGGAAAAGGAATCATTCAGTTAAAATTGGAATCTAATTAAAATTATAGCTAATTGGTATTTAGTACATGGTGAGGGTTTATTATATCCTGGACGTTGACTTGATATGCGCGTGCGTGTATACACGCATACACACAGATACATACCCATAGCACCTTAATAATGTCATGTAATGTTCTCTCCATTCTGAGGCATAGTGTGGTTTGGTAACTTGGCCCCATGTCCCTTTATTAATGATAGTACAAATTGTGAAGTCTTGCTGCAGAGATAGCATTTTTATTGTGTTTCTATATTATTTTTCCAGTGTGAATTCATTTTGTAGAAGAGGAAACTTATGTAAAAATTAAGTGACTTTTCAAGATCATACATCCAGGAAGTGGTAAGGCTGGAAGACTAATCTCCTCTATCTTCTACTGTAATGCTGATGATCCCAAACAACCAAGAACATGTGCTAGAGCCAAGAAGAAATCCTGCTAGATGCAAAATGGGCCTTTCAGGGAGTCCATACTATGGAAGATTTTCTTCAGGTGAAGGTGTAGATCAATCTGTCTTTGGAGCCTTGGCTCCTGGATTTTGCCATGTACCACCACAGCTACTAACACCGACTTAGAAGGCAAACGAGTTCATGAGACTCAGATAGACTTCAGGGCAAGGTAAGTTCATTTACTTCTATAAGACATGGTATTTATTCCATCTTCATCTCATGAGAAGGCCCAGAGCAACCTGAGTTTATAGATTTTTTAGTCCCATGCCAGCATAGGACCTGTATGACTGCCTCTGTTAAAAGCCTGAAAGTGTTTGGGGCTCTTTGACTCAGAAAATCTGCTTGGAGGAGGAAGATGGTGAGCCGAAGGGAGACGGCTTTTCCTGAGGCTCGGAGATTGATTGGGAAAATCCCAGCTCATCTTCAGTTTTTCCAGGTGCATTTTGGGGACTATATTTTTGAAATCCCAGTGCTAGTTTGCATAGTATTTCTGAAGAGCAGAGACCTGGGAGAAACATGAGGAGAAAAGAGGGATTTTTTCCATCCTGCATCAGCTTCGCTACCCTTGTTTATATTTCGCTGGCAGTAGCTGCACCAGTGGGGAGGCCTGGCCTGTGAGCAGGGGAGTAGTCATTGTCCAGATTGCTGCTGGGAATCCGTGTTTTATAAAAACAGAGCATGGTTGAGCGCATTTGCAGATGCCCACCTAGCTCATACATTGCATCTGGTGAGAGCTGTCTTTGGAAGGTACCCACAGAGGTACCTAGTGTGGAGCAGGCTGCATGGTGGGAAAGCCAAGCCTCCCCTCCTGAGACACCCCCTCTGGAACCACCATTTAAAGATCCACAAGACAGGCACTCTTTGGGTCCTCAGAGCAGGCTCTGAACTCTTGCATCTAGAGACAGTCAATGATCACAGATTGAGCGGAAAGAGAAGGTTTTTGACAGGCCCAGTCTCCACCTGGCTTAGGGAGACTTGGGTTTGTGGAGTAACGGGAGCATTTCTCAGCCCTGTCCACCCTCACCCCAGTCAGAAGGATCATGTGAAAAGTTAAAGGCTCCTAGTCTTCTGCCATAAGAGAGAGCCTGCAATATCCAGCAGAGGGAGAATAGAAAACATCTCACACTCACTGCTCGTTAAGGCCACAAAGCCCTATGACTTCTGACTTTCAGGTCCCCTAGGAGGCTGGCAAAGTTCAGGGCATTCCAGAATCAGATGTCTTCACTGGAATCCCCTCCTAGAAATCCCAGGAGACTGAGCACAATCCAGTCCTCTGCATGAGATCACATAATTACAAACTGAGAGACCTTGATATTGAAACCCAAATGGATAGTGATCATCTCCTCCCAACGTTTTTAGAGACGCTTTTACTGACTATAGTTCCAAGTTTTCATTAAGAATTTTTAACTTTTTATCTGATTTTGTATATATATATATATGTATATATATATTTTTTCCTTTTTTTCCCTTTCTCCTTCTTTCTTTGTTTTTCTCCTGTTCTTGACATGCATTGATTGGTGCAATAACTGGAAAAGTTGATCAGTTCATGGACATATAAAAATACTAGCTGTTTTGGTTTCCCTATTTTTTTGTTTTCTGGGTTTTTTATCTCTCCTTTTTTATTCTTAGTTTTTTTGTTGTTTCTGTTTTTGTTTCTTGTTTTGTATTTGTTTGTTCATTTAATGTCTTCTTCTTTTCTCTCCACTTTCTTCTTCCCTCCTATATCCTGTCTTTCCTTGTCCTGCCTCCTGAGAAGAGGGATTCTGGTCAGCGCATATAGTGTCTGAAGTATATTGTACCTGATCTTAATAATTTACCTATCCGAGCTTCTACCCTTCTGTGATCACCCAAATCTTATTAACATCTTTTTTACCCCTCCTGTATTTTACCACAGTTATCTTTGCTTCCCCTAGGATTTGTTTTTTTCTTTCCTTTTTAAAATTTTATTCCTTTCTTTTCTCTTTCTTTCTTGTTCTTTTTCTTTCTCCAGAAGATCCTATACTTCCCTCACTTTCTCACTGCACAGAATTGGTTAAGATAGCAAGGAGGATAACCACGCTTCACATTAACCACTTATTCCCTGGACTTTATCAATTCCTAAACCATATGCTATTCTCTCTCTTCCTCACTCTAAGCCTTTACCCTACTCACACCCCATTTCTATCTTTTCCTTTTTCATAATTGAATAGTTGACTTCATGCTAACCCTTTCTACTTCTTTATTCTAAGTCACAAATTCCACACTACCTCCCTACCCCACTTCCTTGGATTTCTAGATTGTACTTCCTCCTGTCTATAGATGCCCTGCTAACTGAAGTGAAGGTCATTTTTCAAAACAGGTACATGCTGGCTATCTTAACATGTTGTCAGAGCTCAAATGGAAGAAAACCACTCCTCTAGGTACTAATCACCATTATAACTGTTTAAATTGAAACTGTCTAGTATATAATACTATAGGCTCATAATTCTTCATTGACTGGACTGGCAGCTGTTGATTTATGCTTCCCAAATAGCACCCCAGCCCAAAGGCATAAGAAGCTCCAATAAAAGTAACAGTCAATGTTGGTCTTCAAGCCACAATGCCTGTATCTGAAAATAAGAAAAAGGGGAAATAACTCTCATTCTCAACCTCACAGCTCTCCAACCAAGGATTCCATGGTTGGGGTCCTAGATGAAAACCAAGAAAAATATATCAACACAATGATTAGTAACTCAATCAAGGAGTTGAAAGAAGAATTAAGGAATGAGACCAGAGATCAGTTTCAAGTGATGAGAGACAACTTTTATAAGGAAATACTGGAACAATTCCATGAAATTAAAGACTATATTTATAAAGAGCTAGACATTCTGAAGAGAGATGTAGCAGAGCCATCAGAATTGAAAAATAATGTCAACCAAATCAAATATTCACTAGAAGATATGAACATCAGACTAAATTCAACAGAAAATAGAACCTCAGCTCTCCAAGAATGTTCATCAGATAATGAAGACAGGTTGAGCAATCTTGAGTTCAAGGAGGAAAGACAAGAAAAGAAACTTATAGTCCATGACCAGAACTTCCAAGTAATATTTGATGAGATGAGAAGAAATAACCTGAGAGTATTTGGGCTGGGGGAAAACATCAAACAACAAACAGGGGAGTATTACGAATATATTAAGTGAAATTATCAAGAAGAACTTTCTTCATATCAGGATTGACCCAGAATACCAAATGCAAGATGCCTATAGTACACCAAACAGACCTAACCAAATGAGAAATTCACCAAGACATATCATATGTAAAATGATTAACAGAGAAACTAAAGAAAGAATTCTAAAAGCAGCTAGGGAGAAGCCCCAAATCATGTTCAAAGGAAGACCAATTAGAATCACTATGGATTTTTCAGATTAGACAATGAAGGCCAGAAGAGCTTGGAACAATATTTTTCAAACCTTGAAGGAAAACAATTTTAGCAAAAAATAATATACCCTGCAAAACTCAGCTTTAAATGTGACAGAGAAACTAAATACTTCAATGATAAATTCAAGCTAGCTACATACATGAACACAAACCCTGCACTATAGAATATTCTCAAGGATATCCTTCACTCAGAAGAACATGCTAATAATTCTCTAAACCTTTAAACAAGAGAGTGTCTATAATCACAATACACACCAAAAGAGACTTTAGATGGTGCAAAATACAGCAACAATCACAAAGTCTGGGACTCTGATTCCCATATCTATTCAAACTCTGAAAGTGAATGGTCTCAATGCCCCAATTAAAAGACACAGTTGGTTTGGTGGATCAAAAGAAAATCCAATCATTTGTTGTCTACAGGAGACACATCTCACACTCAAAATTAGACACAGACTGAAGGTGAAATGTTGGCAAAATGTCTATCAGGTCTATGGTCCAAAAAAGCAAGCTGGCGTGGCAATAGTAATATCTGATAAAGTTAATTTTGATCCAAAACTACTCAGAAAAGACAAATATGGACACTACATCATACTAAGAGGGACAATTCAACAAGAAGACATAATGATAATTAACATGCCCCCAATCACAACTCCCACAAATATATTGAAAAAATACTCAAGGACATTAAACCCCTCATTGATCTCAACACAATAATACTGGGAGACTTCAATACACTATTATCAACATTGGACAGATCATCAAAACAAAAAATCAACAAAGATATCTCTAATCTGAACAACTCTATTAACCAATTGGGCTTAACAGACATCTACAGAATATTTCATCCTAAATAGGCTGAATTTACCTTCTTCTCAGCAGCTCATGGATCCTTCTCAGAAACAGACCATACCCTAGTCCACAGAGCTAACCTTAACAAATACAAAAAAGTCAATATAGTCCTATGTATCCTGTCAGACCACAATGCCAAGCACTTAGCAATCAACAATAAGAAAAACAACAGAAGCTACTCTGTTGGAAATTGAATAATACCCTCTTAAACAAGAATGGATAAAAGACCAAATGAAGTCAGAAATAAACAAATTCTTGGAAATGAATGAGAATGATAAAATGACTTATTGAAATCTCTGGGATAGTATGAAAGCATTCTTAAGAGGTAAATTTATAGCACTTAGTACATAGATCAAAAACCAGGAAAGAGCCCAAATAAATAGTCTTATGCTCCAACTCAAACTCCAGCTAAAATAGGAACAATCCAATCCAAAAGCTAATAGAAGACAGGAAATAACTAAAATTGGAACTGAAATAAATGAAATTGAATACAAAAAAAATACAAATTATCAACAAAACAAAGAGTTGGTTCCTTGAAAAAATAAATAAGATTGGCAGACCCCTTGCCAACCTCACCAAAAAGAAGAATGAAGGGAATCAAATCAACAAAATCAAAGACAAAAATGGAGATGTCAACAGACTCTACCAAAATCCAGAAGATTATCAGAAGTTATTTTGAAAATTTATACTCTGCCAAGTTTGATAATCTGGGAGATATGGACAGATACTTGGCCACATAAGACACCCCCAGATTAACACCTGAAGAAATTGAAAATCTAATCCAACCTATATCAGGTACCGAAATTAAAGCTTCAAAAAAAGGCCTTCCAAAAAAGAAAAGCCCTGGACCTGATGGATTCATGGCAAAATTCTACCAAATTTTTACAGAAAATTAACAGCAATCCTCTGTAAGTTTTTCAATGAAATTGAAAGGATCAGAGCACTACCAAACAATTTTATGAAGCAAATTTAATATTGATACCAAAATCTAACAAAGACACATCAAGAAAACTACAGACCAATTTCCCTGATGTACACAGATCCAAAAATCCTTAATAAAATTCTAGCTAATCAGATCCAAAAGTGCATTAAAAAGATAATACATAATGATCAATTGGGCTTCATGCCAGAAAAACAGGACTGGTTCAACATTTGCAAATCAATAAATGTTATTCACCATTTAAACAGAATTAAAAATAAAAATCATATAATCATCACAAATGATGTGGAAAAGACCTTCAGAAAAAGACCTTTGATAAAATTGAACACCTTTTTATATGCTCAAAACTCTGGAAAGCATAGGGATCAAGGGAAGATATTTTAACTATGTAAGATACATTTATGACAGACCCATACCCAATATTATGCTCAATGGAGAAAGACTGAAAGCATTTCCACTGAATTCAGGAACAAGACAAGGATGTCCATGTTCACCACTCTTATTCAACATAGTCCTTGAAACCTTTGCCTGAGCTGTCAGACAAGGGAAGGAAATCAAAGGAATTCAAATAGGAAAAGAGGAAGTCAAGTTGCCTCTATTTGCTGATGACATGATTCTCTACCTAGAAGACCCAATAAGCTAGACCACAAGACTTCTAGACCTTATAAACAATTTCAGCAAAGTGGCTGGCTGTAAGCTCAACACCAATAAAGCATTAGCTTTCCTTACTCCAGCAACAAGTCCACTGAAGAAGAAATCAGGAAATCTGTCCCATTCACCATCTCCTCCAAAAAAATAAAATACTTG
The DNA here is from genome assembly GCA_004027875.1 of Aplodontia rufa. Classification (NCBI taxonomy): domain Eukaryota; kingdom Metazoa; phylum Chordata; class Mammalia; order Rodentia; family Aplodontiidae; genus Aplodontia; species Aplodontia rufa. Next base: position 14,131 of record PVKS010011424.1, on the reverse strand, counting down.
GGGATAAATATTACAAAGGATGTTAAGGACCCATAAAATGAAAACTATCAAACTTTTAAAATAGAAATTGTGGAAGATCTGAGTAGATGGAAAAACATTCCATATTTATGGTTAGGTAGAATCAATATCATCAAAATGGCCATCCTACTCAAAGCCCTATTCAGATTTAATTCAATCCCCATCAAGATACCAATGTCATTCTTCACAGTTATGGAAAAAGCAATAATCAAATTCATATGGAATAACAGAAGACTCAGAATAGCCAAAATATTACTCAGCAAGAAGGAGGAAGCAGGTGATATCTCAGTTCCTCACCCGAAATTATACTATAGGGCTATAGTAACAAAAACAGCATGCTATTGGTATCAAAACAGATATGAAGACCAATGAAATAGAATAGAAGATTCTGAGATGAACCCTCATACCTTAAAATATCTCATATTTGATAAAGGGCGTAAAAAAAGTGTGGAAGAATGATAGCCTGTTCAACAAATGTTGTTGGACAAATTGGACAGCAATATGTAGACAACTGAAATTGGATCCTTACCTTTCATTCTGCACAAAAATTAAATCAAAACGGTTCAAAGATCTGGATATTAAACCAGCAACTTTACAATTGCTTGAAAAAGAAATAGGATCAACATTACATGACATAGGGGTCAGCACTGCCTTCCTTAACAGAACACCCATGGAGCAAGCAGTAAAATCAAGAACAAATGCGTGAGATGCAATTAAACTGAAAAGCTTTTGCACAGCTAAACATTTAGTCAAGAGCCTCAAGAGAGAATCTACAGAATGGGAGAAAATTTTTGCCTGCTACACCTCAGACAGAGGGCTAATATCCAGCATATACAAAGAACTCAAAAAACTAAACACCAAAATAAAAAATAATTCAATTAATAGATGGGCTATTGAACTAAAAAGAAACTTCTCAATGGAGGAAGTCCAAAAAGCCCATAAACATATGAGAAAATGCTCTACATCACTACCAATAAGAGAAATGCAAATCAAAATTTCACTGAGATGAGATTCCACCTCACTCCTATCAGAGTGGCAAAAGGGAAGAATGTGAACAATGACAGATGCTGGAGAGGGTGTGGGAATAGAGGAACACTGATACATTGCTGGTGGGATTGCAAAATGGTACAGCCACTCTGGAAAGCAGTGTGGAGACTCCTCAAAAAATCAGGGCTGGAACTGCCTTTTGACCCAGCTGTCCCACTACTGGGTATCTTCCCAAAAGAGCTACTATTGGCATATTATTGAGATACAGCTTCTTCAGTGTTTATAGGAGCTCAATTTCCTATAGCTTAATTATAGAACCAACCCAGATGCCCCTCACTTGATGAGTGGATTCAAAAACTTTGATACATATATACAATGGAATACTACTCAGCTATCAGAGAAAAGGATATTATGGCATTTGTAGTCAAATGGATGGAGATGGAAAAATTATGCTAAGTGAGGTATCCCAATCTCAAAGACTCAAGGGCAAAATGTTTTCTCTCATTTTTGGAAGCTAGACTACAAGTGGAAACAGTATGATAGATAGCTAACCTAACAATTACCTCAACATGTATGAAGTTTTACATGATCCAATTGTGGGAACCTTGCCTAGGATTCTGGGGGAGGCAGGGAGTGGGGCAAGGAAGGGGGATGGAAAAGCAAGGATATCAAGGAGTTGGAGGGAGGTAGTATTGGGGAATCTAATCAGAGGGGAACCTTTGACTTCCATGTGAAGTCCAGTTAACTTGGGGTTTAAGTAGGGGGAAACATGGAACCATGGGGAGCCCAAGGGGGGAAACCATGGAATGGCACCAGCCTTGGCTTGTTCTATCATTATACTTTTGTTCTTGATTGTTTGATGATGAATCCCTCCTAATTGTAAGATCATGTTTAACGAATGAAAAAAAAAAAGAAAATTTGCTTCTTAATTTCCCAGCCAACTTTTAATTCTATTTAAATCAGCCCAAGACTTTCATGCCCAATTCCAGCTGCTCCAATCCAGGTGTGGTTCCACATAGCAGATGAGGCAGACACAACATTCCACATCTATCTTAACTCTGAGTTTCCAGGGAAACAGTACTGTGAGAAGACTGACACTGAGTTCCCCATTCCGTATTAGCCTCAGCCTAATGTTAGCCCTTTGCAGACACACCAATGTAACACTGGGCATGTTGCAGCAACCCAGTAGGCACACAACAAAGAATGAGGAATGAATTGACGGATATGCCAGTGAATATTGCTGATTTCTTGATTATCATCTCACAGTAACTAAACTGAAGAAATCAATATATAAATCAAATAGTATATAGCAGAGAATGTTTCTAGCAACTGACCCCATTTATGGGCATTTGCACAGAATGTTATTTTGTCTTATTAGATATATTAATTCAGAAGACCAAATTCCATATAAGATCTCTGGGATACTAGGAAGCGAGGGCAAATGAAAACAAGAAAATATACCCTTAATAAGTAATTCTCACCAGTTTTAAAAATCTAGTGAATTTCTTATTCATTTCTAGCTAGTTATTATTGCTCAAAACAATATACCCTATTTTCTAGGCAAAATTGGAGTCTTATTGGCAATGTGTTGCTCTTTAAATCTCTTAATTATAAATATTATTCACTTATTAATTCACTCAGAAAGTTATTTTTGGATTCCTTTGATATGCCAGTCACTATATTAGACCTAGGTGAGTGATTAGCAAAACCATTCAGGGCCCCTGCCACTGTGGGGCTTGCTGTGTAGTGTATTAAACAAACACTTATATAATGATATATAAAATCATGAAGATTGAAGTGCTTTGAGAGAGGTTAGTGGGTATATGAAAGCATGAAATAACAGGATCTGAATTTGTCAAGGTGCTCAAAGAAGGGCCCCTGAAGAACTGCTATATTACCAGATGGGAATGGGAAGTAGCAGACTGTAGGGAAGATACTAGAGAAAGAATTCTAAGCTTTGGAATAGAGTATATAAATGTCTTGTGGAAGAAAGAAAATATGGTGCATTTGTTAAAATCTGTCATAAGAATGTGTCATAATTTGCATATACTGCTTCTAAGATTATGATGCATTTTCTTGTAATGTTTCAATCATTCATTCAACAATTTTCTTTTTAAATTGAGAACACCCTGTGCTAACTGCAAAGGATACAACGATCAAGGCAGACATGGCCCATTCCTTGAAACTATAATTTGATGGATAATCAAACATGATGATTGGAGACCACAGAAGTATAAACGACATATAATCCAAGGTAAGAAAATTAGGTAAGTCTCAAAAAAAGTGAAATCTCACTTGACAAGTGAAGGCAGATTAAACACCCATATCTCTTGCCTAGACTTAAGCTGATCTCTATTCTTGTGATTACTGTTCTTGCAGTTCACATTTTAGGCATGCTTTTGATTTTACCTCCTCATTGAATGTTTTCACAATGGCTAATTTTGTGAATTTAAAGCTGGCTTGATAGTCTTAGGCTTGGCAAGAGATTTCTTCTGAGTTTATTTCTAAATATGTAGCTCATAATTGGTTTACATATATATACACATATCAATATATCTATATATTCATATATAGCTCTCTCTATATATACATATATATAGATAGATATAGATATAGATATAGATATAGATATAGATGTAGATATGGGAAAAGATACAGACACAAAGAGACATATTGTCAAAAACACGTTGCAATCCACATAATGTATCTTAGAAATAATCATATACAGCCATTTTATTTTGGAAATGTTGGGACTGCTGGTTACCATTGAACCAAGACTAGTACAGTTGATTTGGTGTTGAAAACACTTCATCTCCAAAGGAGAAATAGCGATCCCCTTGAAAAAAATTGTCATTGATTGGTTCTTTCCTTTGAATTGCTTAGAAGCTGAAGTTGCTCCAGGGATGTTAGGAAAGATTTGCTGGAATCAACTTTAGTGAGATTTTCTTGGGAGAAATTTTGCAGCATATTTAATCAGGCAACCAAGAAACAACAGCTGCTTGTGTATGAAGCATCAGTGAAGCTGCTAAGATTTATATAATCTTTAGTGTTCAACAGATTGCTAGCTTTTATAGGACAGTCAATGTATGCCTATGCTCATATGCAGTCATTTTTGCTACCTTTCTCACTCCTCTAAATAGAGGGGCTTCCTAAAAGGAAAATGCTCTGAAGAGAAATGGACTAAGAACTAGAGAACAGAAGACTTGGTATGGGATTCCTGGAAATTCAGGAGAATAAATTTACCCAACAGAAGGCAATGATTGCAGAGCCTACTTGCAATTACGAAAAAGTAATGTCTCCCTTCATTTATTAGCATGGTTGCTTTTTCCAGTTTTGGATTATACCTTCCATTTCTTGCAGTCTTTCCTAGCCATGAAAGAGAATATGTTTCCATCTGGGCCAAAAGATAAAGACATTTCCATATCTTACATAAATTACTTTGAGAATTTCCAAGGAAAACACTCTATTACAAAAAATAGAAAGAGAAAGACATTACTATGGAAAGTGTAATGAGAGAAGCTTTTAGCATTGCTGCTGAATCAAGAGATCCTGATCTCAAATCATGTTAGCAATTACATTCCTCCAGTTCAGAATGGCTGAGAGGTGACCAGTGGGTCATGGCCAGAGTTGTAATCTCTTACCTTTATCAACAAAGCAACTGAAGTTTATTTAACATTTCCCTCTATGGGTGGTCTGTTTTCTTCAAAGTTTCAAAAAACAGAAAAGTCCTAGTAAAATATATTTCTATGTATATCCTCAGAAACCATTCCATGGGCCAGTAAATCTTTGCTGAAATTTTCTGACTATGTTGTTCAGAATTGTCTGAACTGGGGATGTCTGCTCAATCTTCTCTGTTGTCCAGGCTTTAGTAGAAACTGTGTCTTTTAAGAAAAGCAGATGCTTACTTATATCCATACAAAAAAATAAGAATGAGATTCTGCACATAATTCAGATTCCTTGGGTCTCTTAATAATATCCCTCCAAAGGCTTCTGTCACTTCAAAAAATGTTGTCACCAGGCTCTAAGCTTCACATCATCTGACTACTGCCTACTTCTCTTTCTGAACTCGTTTTCCACTTTACAAACTCTTGGTCCACTTTGGTCTAAGTGTCTTTCCTAGCAGGATGGCCAACTTTTCCTTGTTTTCATGGGATTTCCCCAGTATTATCACCAAAGCCTCATGTCCCGGGAATTCTCTGTCCTCAGCAAACCAAGATCATTGCTTACTCAGCTTGCAAGTGTTGCTAGAACATACCTAGTTCTTGCTCTGAGTCTTTGCACTTACTATTCCTTTCTCCGGGAAAGCTTTTTCCCCATTATCTTCATGTGATCTGTGATCTCAATTTTTATTTTAAACTCTGCTGAAATGCCATCTCTTCCTTACAGAATATCTTAGAATAATCTTTCGCTTATCACTTTTATCCTCTAAATCTATCCTTGTCCTGGTTCTTCTAACACTTAATTTTATCTGAAATGCTTTTTTATGTTTCTCATTAGTTTTCTCTATGAGACAACAAGTCCTTTGACATTAGGGAATTAGTCTATTTTGCTCACCTCTGTATTCCCAGCATCTAGAAGAATGCTTTGATCTTAAAAGGTGCTCAAAAATATTAGTTGAATTAGTGAACAAAAAATTGAGAAGTTTCATTTGTTATTTGATAATAAAATATTCCTTGATTTAATTTACTTTTTAAAAACCTTTATGGCAAATGTGGATAAATTATATTATTTGCATCAAATAGGAAACTTGGAAATAACTGAGAGAATACTTTCACAGAGATGACTAGCTGGAATCCTCCAAAATTTTAGAGTGTAAGAATTTAATATATTTAATATGTGCAAATTTTTTCCTTCAATTTGGTCATGCAAGTTGAATGAATAATCTTCATTGTATTGATATTTCTGAGATTAAAAATGGCACGAGTAAAGCCATACGAGGCACAAATCTTGTACTCAGAGTCAGTCTCCCATTCTGAGTCATAGTTTGACACATTAGCAGAAAGAAAAAAAATGTGGTTATATGTAACCCACTGGGTGGAATGGCCTGGAGGAGACAGAGGGTTAGGAAAAGGAAATTATGTATAGATCTCATTGCTCTAAGTGCCTTGGCAAGTTTTCTTTAATCACAAGGTTAGGCCCTTGATAAGTTGATTTTACAGATGTGGTAATGGTAGTGATTAATCTCCTCCTCCCTATGGTCCCATAGTACTTGGTATATACCTCTATTAGAGCAGAAACTAATCTGTCTTGAATAAAAGATACTTAGGAGGGTCTTCCTCATCCAAAAGATTGCGCACAGTCTGACTCTGACTCACTATGGGTTTATTTTATATTTTGCTGCTGTGCTTTTGTTTTGCTTTAGCACTTAAAGTTTGAGATTACAGGTACTCGATAAAGTTGGTCAAATTGATGTGAACAATTGAAATCAAGGTGATAGAACAGTCTCTGTGTCAAAAAGAGAAGCATACCTCTAAATATATTGTTCCTATTTTCTTGTCTCATTTAGAAATGTTATTAAAAGATCTCTTGAAACATTTGGGTTTATAGGCATTATTCAAAAACAAGTAGCAAGGGAGTCAAGAAATAAATAGCCTCAAAATATTTCACCTATATCCTGGGGTATATAATGCATTTCATTTCCCCCTCATTTTGGCTGCTCTTTATCATGCCAATCTTTCAACCTTTTGAGTTGTTAGAGGCATAAAATGTTAAATGGCTATAAATTTATTTTTCTCTGATTATCAGTGAGATTACTTTCAATTCTTTTTTTTTTTTAGAGAGAGAGAGAGAGAGAGAGAGTAAAATACAGAGAAAATCAATTTTTTATTTAGTTTTTCATGTGGCTTTTGTTGCTCCAACATGTCCTTGTGTATGTGGTGCTGGGGTTTGAACCCATGTCCTTGTGCAGGCCAGGCAAGTGCCATAACTGCTGAGCCATTGCTCCAGGCCCTGTCTTCAATTTTTTATATAAATCATATTTTCTTATATTTTGCCTTTGAGGAGATTTCTCATTTTTCTTTCTAGTGATTTGGAGAAGTTCTTTGTATATCTTAGTATTTATCCAGAATTTTAATGAGGCTATTGCTAACCTATTTTATGTTCATTTTTATGAGGGCAAAAGTGGCAATTTACTCCTTAAACAATTCTATGTTTTGGGTCTTTTTAAGAGCACCCTTCCCTACAATAAAATTTTAAAAATATTATGCAATTTCACAATACTTCTCTAGGTAAGTTTTAGTATTATGGTCTATCAGAAATTCAACATGCACGTGTCTGCATTGGAGTCTTAACTACTTTATTTTTCTAGTCAATAGCCAATTATTTGAATGAGTTTTATTTTACAGTCTCTCTTTTCCTAATTGATTTGACATAGCATAGATCTGGTCATTCCAATACTAATAATACTATTTGTTATTTTCTTTTTATCTTTGGTTGAAGCACATTGAACATATCCATGCCTGAAATTTTTTATTTGGATTTTAAATAAATTATAAAATTACCTTTTAGAGGCAGGTGCTGTGGCAGAGGCAGGAGGATCACAAATTCAATGCCAGCCTCACCAACTTAGCAAGGTCCTAAGCTGCTTAGTGAGACCCTGTCTCACAATAAAATAAAAAATCAAAAGGGCTAGAGATGTGGCTCAGTGGTAAAATCTCTCTGAGCTCAACCTCCAGAACCAAAAAAGAAAAAAAAGGACTTTTATGTTTTCATTAATACCCATTAAAATCATTAGTTGCTTTGGAAAATTTTGTCTGTAATAATAAATCTTGTTCATGAAATTGGTATGCTACTCAACTTATTAATAACTTTTATTTGGACAGTTTTTAAATGTAAGTCTTGGAACTTTTACCTTAGATATAATTTTAGTCATGTTTTTCTGTTTTTATTTAGTGAATATAGGGCTCCTTCCTGTTGTTGGGGTTCAGAGAAACATACTCTAATGCATGGTGCTCTAATGTGCTGAGACAAAGGCAGCTTCCTGGTTTCTCTGAACTTCTCTCTATCCCTACCTCTTCTTTCTTGATCTTCTTCCTTTCCAGAAACCCAGGAAGCAGGATGGGGATTTCAATGAATATCCTCCAAAAAGGGGCACACTTTTTTTCAGTTTTTTTACTGAAACTTCATTAACCAAGGAAGATAAACTCCTCATATCACAGAAGAATAGACTAAATATCAACCCTTCACTCAAAGTCCAGAGGAACTTTGTGCCAGGATACTCTCTGTTCTCTGGATTCATTGTTTTCTGTAAAATTATTTTCTGCCCTTCTAATATTCTCAGTCCCTCCACCTCTTTCTTTTTCCCTATAAAGAGAGTATTTAAGATTAAACTTTCTGGATTCTTCTTTGAACTACATTCTTTGAATTATATCGGACCTTCAGATGGTAAGCTGGAACTCTTCTATGCTTTCCAAGATTTATTTTTTAAATGTGGTTGCTGTTGGTACAGAGAAAAATGAGTTTTAAAAATGTGTGTTGCAGATGAATTTGCCCTCTTTACAGTATTCTCTTATTAACTTAGAAAGATTTTTAGGCACTTCGATAGTGTGATTTACAATTATAAATACGTGTTTGGTCTTCCTCTTCTTTTCCAGATACATGGATCCTAAATAAAGTAGGATTTTTCTAAGTTATAACCATTTTTCTGCATGGTAATGAGATGACTGGTGGCTAGAGGCCCATTGACACTCTAGTGATGGGGGCTGGTTGCCTGGGGAAACAGCCTTGGTTGGGATTTTGGCTTTACCCCCAATCTCTAGAGAGAAGAGATGGGCTGAAAATTGAGTTGATCACCAAAGCACATTATTTACTCAATCCTTCATAAGTAATGAAACCTCCATAAAAATAACAGGGTTCAGAGAGCATCTGTGTTGCTAAACCTGTAAAGGTGATAGGTGAGGGGTGCCTAAGAGGGCAAAGAAGCTCTTTGTCCCTCCCCATAGCTTGCTTTTAAATCTCTCCCATTTGAACATGCATTTGCATTCTTTTATAATAAAAGGGTTAACATAAATAGAGTGTGTCCTTGAGTTCTTTTAGTAATTCTGGCAAATAACCAAATTGCAGGAGCCTCCATTTTATATCCAGTTAGTCAAAAGCAAAGAAAATACAATCTGGGACTTGCAGTTTGGAACTGAATCGAGGAGTTGTTTGGTGGGATTGATCCCTTTACCTGTGGGGTCTGCAAGAACTCAAGGTAGTGTCAAAATCAAACTGAATTAAAGGAAATCAGCTGGTATCTGAGAATTGGTCATCAGGAGGGGGAAAATAATCACTCATTTGGTCACACAAGTTTTCTGTATGGTATGCAAGAGCAGGAAAAACAGTATTATCTTTTTCCTGTAGAGGGACATTCCTGGTTTTATAGGTAGATAATCTTATTGTATGTGTATAAGCTAAATTTTGACCCTCCCTTTCTGTTATTTATAACTTACTTCTTTTCCTATCGTCTTGCAGTGATTTGGACATTCAGTATACTTAGTAGTAGTGTGGGTAGCAGGAAAACTTGACTGTTCTTATTTTTAGTGACCAAATGTCATTTAGTCAATAAATATTATATTTCTACTATGTACCAAAAACCCTTTATTAAATAAGATCATATCTAGTTTATATTCTAGTGGGAGAGTCAAATGAAGTATAATACTCAAGGTAAATGCCTGAGCTATTTGAAATATTAGCATGTGAAAATAGCATGGTTAAAGAAAATGCCACACAGAATAAGTAAAATTAGGAAGACTGAGAGTGCCAGATGACAGTGGGATGGTGCTAGATAGACCTCACTGAGAAAGTGATATTGGAGCAGAGTCCTAAGGTGGTAAGAGAGTTAGCCCTGTGGGTACCTAGGGAAAAAGCATTGCAGACAGAGGAAATGCTGGTGTAATAGTTGGGGTATGCTGGTATATTTAAAGAGCAAGCCAGGGTGTCTAAAGCAGAATGAACTACAGGAGAGACAGCGGACGGCAGACAGGGTGTGGGAGGTCAAGAAATAACAAAGCCATAGAGAAAAAGCTTCTGAGTGTAACGTGGTGGGGAATTGAGAGTCATCAGCATTGCGGGTGTTGGTAATGGTGAATGTGGATGACATCCTTAAGGAAGGGCAAGTAAGAAGGAGAGTTGGCCCTACGAGTAAATCATGGGGCTTGTTTTTCTCAGATTTTTTATTCATGCATTAAATTTGTATGTCATGGTGGGATTTCTTGTTGTATATTCATACCTGCACACAATATAACAATATAATTTGGCCGATAACACTCCTAAGCATTCCCCTTTCCCTCCTTCCCTGCCTCCCCATGGTCCCTTTCCTCAACTCTAATGATCTCTCTTTGCCTTTCATGAGTCATGGGAATTTCCAATGAACAAACAAGACCAAGAGGAAATGACTAGGAAACACATAGAATGTGTATCAATGAACAGGATAATCAACTATCAAATATGTTTGAAATGTGGTCAAATTTTAAAATCCCATTTCAAAAGAAACTTTATTGATTTTTTTTTTAAACAGAAACTTCTCACGGTATAGAACCTGCCAGCAGACAGATGAAGACACCTGTCCCTATCTGCATGTGGAGTCATAAGCAGTGATTTTCTAACTTGGCAGCACTCCCCTGAGTTGACATTTCCAACACCACCTAGAGGACCAGGAAATTCAGTCAGGCTGGCAGCACCAGAGGAGGGCCTGATCAAATCCCTCCCGACAAATTCTTATTTAAGAAATAAAAGAAAATGGAAGACCCTGGGCATGCATCCTAAAATATTATAGAATTTTTTGGAAGTAACTTCTGGTTTTCAAATATACAAAGTTTTCAAGATTTGATTTATTTGGATCTGGAAAATTATTGAAAAAAAAACTTTTAAAATAAGGATAATGATATTACTTTCCTACTCTAACACCCACACACAATGACAATGAAATTTGAGTAGATTTCAATCATTCAAAACCCTTCTGTCTAGAAACAACATTATCATATACTATATGAATATTGCAAGTGGAAGGTTTTGAACCTAAACAAACAGATTCTGAAATGACATCCAGTTTTCTTCCTTTTCATGATTGGGTAGCTTTCCTCTTTTTCCTTTCCTTCCTTCCTTCTTTCCTTCTTTCTGGCACATCAGTAAATTTTTCAGACATGTTCCCTATCTTCATGGAAATCGTAGTCTGGTATGAGATCAGGCATTAAATTAAAACTTACACAAAGAAATATAAATATACAAAAAATTATGCTATAAAATGTGATATCAAATTGTATTAAATATTAATGTGAATGTAAGTTCAGGGGAGACTTGCTAAAAGGAATAAGTACTTTGGCCAAGATCAAAGGGATGAAAAGGATATAAAGTAAAGCCACATATTGGAGGCCTCCCAGACAATGGGGAACATCCTATGTGAGCACAGAAAATGAATTAAACTACATCTTACATATTTTTAATTTAGATTGCCAGCCAACACGGTATCAAAGAGGGAATCAGTCTTTCTACAAACTTCTTTCAGACTTCTAAGCTAGGAGAAAAGGGCTTCCTATTACATGCCACAACATAATCAGAATGTACTTGTACCTCAAGGTTTAGGTACTATAAGCTAAAGGAATGAATTTCAGTGACCATTGCCAGAAGCGTGTTAAGTTGCTGCATCAATGAATAAACACTCTACTTCAATATATAGTATATAAATTATAATTATATTCCGTCCAAACAAAATTATTTGAATCCCCAGGTGTATAAGAGTTAGGGTATAAATTTGACTGATTTCACAGAAATTCAAAGCTTTAGAAGTTTAAACAAGGTACATTTGATTTCTTCTCATGTAACTAATTGTCTGAATATAGGTATATCAGAGTTGGGATGATGGCTTCATGGTTTAAGGGTTCAGGCTCCTTATGCCATGTAGCTCAATGATTTTTAAAATATTGCTCTCACTTGAGTCTTTCAAGAAGACTTGTAAGAAGGGGAAAAGAAGCTAAGGATGTGGGAACAACAGTTCCTGTTAGACACAGTCCAGAATTGTCTTGTATCACTTCTGGTCTTTTTATATTTTTCAGTACTTGGAACTGAATACAGGGAAGCTACACTCCCAACATCTACCCCACAGCCTTTTTAAATTTTGAAACAAAGGGTCTCGCTGGCCTCAGACGTGTGATCCTCCTGCCTTGGCCTCCTAGGTAGCTGGGATTACAAGTATATGCAATCATTATACCAGGCTCATTTGTCTTCTGAAGTTGTCTAGGTAGAGTTTGTCACATGGCCACATTTCCATGTGATAAGGAAATGTATTTGTTATTCTAGGCAATAAAATGCCACGTGGACAATATGAGACAGTAAATAAAGTCATATAATTGGAGAAAATGAACATTTACTATCACTTGGGAAAGGAATAATGCATAATGATAATCCAAATGATGCCAGAGTGGGTGAGACATTAAGAATACCAGAATCAAGCAGCATAAATGTTAAAGATGAAAAGGCAGTGACTTGGGAAAAAGAAGTGGGGTGAAAGTGATTTCCATTGGGGAATCATCATTACAGAGAAGAGAACAATTGAGCTTGACTCTAAAGTGTGTTGTCAGGATTCAACCGGAAGAGAAAAGAGTGTGCTCCAGGATGAGGAAGAAGCACAGTATGTTATAGTATCCTCCTGGATGGATCCCCCTGTCCCTGATGCACCTAATGCTCTATCTACTCTTAATCTGTTGTCAAATGACTTATAGTGTAAGTTTAGCTACAAATCTTAGTCAGAGCAATCAGTATTATCCATCGCAAATTAAGAGTGAATTCTGAAGTTTCTGAATCACAAGGAGAACATTCCTGAGTGGTGAGATCCTACTTCATTAACCTAACAAAAAGATAAAGCCAAGATTCTTCTCAGAACCATTAATCTGCAAAGTATGTACCCATAAACTTAACTTCCTTTTATATTTTGAATTCATCTCCACAGTAAGGTAAACACTAAAGAAGATCTATAAAATGATCTATTTCAAGAACATTACAACTCATAAAAAGAGGATTAACTAAATTCTAGTGTAATGAGAAAATAATAATCATAATTTTCATTAGCACATCAATTGTGATTTTAAAAATATTTTTACATACAAATTGTCCATTTATTTTTAAATTAATGCCTGTATTATTATGCTTATTTTAACATTATAAAACTAGGGGTAAAATTACGTTAACAAATTACTCAATATTATTTATGAAGAGTATCAGAGATGAGAATCAAATCCAAGACATAACAAGGACACAAATTCACTGTTGTGAAAAATTAAAATTTCCCATGTGTATATATTCTGTTGGAGGAGGGAAGTGAAGCTAAACATAAAGAATTAAATGCTAATTAATGAAATCATGATATGTTTATTGAGAGGTAAGTCCACGGCAAATTGAGTGGCATCTGTAGTTACTGAGAATTCTAGAAGGGCTAGAACTGTATTTTCATTTTCTCAATTTTTTTGTAAGTTTTCACAAGAAGGGAATGGTAGAGTATCATATGAAATTTATTCCACAAGGATAGGTTCTAATAACCCATCCAATTTAGTTGTGTTATTTAAAAATACTGTTGCTACAAAAGTCTATTGACAGAAATGTGGTAATAAAATTCATCAAAACAATGTTTAAGCAGATTAATTGGGGATAGCTCTTTTAGTCAATTAGTTGAAAGTCTGAATTTTAACCATTTCAATAAAATATTATTTGTACATTACATTACTAAATAAAATGTATGATCTAATTGTAAATTCTGCTGGGTATATTTTAGCAAACGGTTTCAATTTTCGGTGCTTACATATAATGTATAAAGTTTTAAAATAATTTTCTTTATTTTGATGTAAATCATTTGCTTAAGAAATCATTATTCTTCAGACTTGTAAATTATTCTAAAGAGACATTTTATTTATTCAAGACAAAAATTTACATTACCAGAAGGAGTAAATTTGTCATGTCCTGAAGCTAGTATGTATCACAATGCCTTTGAAGTACACATCATTACTGATGGTAAATAGCTATTGTTCACATACACATACACATGTCAACTTCAAAGCCATCCTATAAAGCAGGATTCATCATCGCATTTTATTCATGTGGCTACTGAGAATGGAAGAGATTATATGACTTATCCAAAGTCATATAGTTTTTTTTTTTT